>PVKU01007193.1:0-91451 GCA_004027475.1 Anoura caudifer
GGAGGAGGAGGAGGAGGAGGAGGAGGAGGAGGAGGAAGACGGTATGAGAGGAAAACTTGGCATAATTTAAGAATAAAAATAACCTAGACTGTGGTGAGGACACCAGAGGCCACTTCTCTGCTCACCCAGCCTGATCTCAGAGGGGCCCCTTTTCCAAAGTGCTCTTCTTTGTCTGCAAATGCAGCCGAGCAGAGAGGAAATGACAGGACCAGAACAGAATCAGCAGAGCAGCACAGCCTGAGGGGGAACTTGCCCCAGGGCTGCCTCAATTCATGGCCCCCTCACAGAAACAGGCTTCACAACTAAGCAGCAGCTGCAGGGCTGACCCACAGCTGTGCTGCTTCATGATTCACCTGTAACAACACCGAGCTTCCTAACAGCCACACAGCAATAACAGCCATTAGTATCAAAACCAAGTTATTTGCACTAAATAGAGGTGCCTTCTCCCCCGCAGCCCAACTCTGGAACTCCTGCTGCCATTGAACTGGAGCCAATGACCATGACTTCCCAGACACCAGATGCTACACACAGACTCAAGACTGCACACAGGCCCTACACTCCAGAACCTGGACCCCAGGCAGACCCAGCACCAAAAGCTGAACCCCAGACCCCGGCCCCAGTCCAAAACTGTCCCCACAACCCAGGCTAGACCATCGACCCTGAATGCCAGACCCAGACACCAGAGACTGACAGAGAACCCTGGACACCAGGTTCCATACATCAGACACTAGAGCCAGAGGTTCACACGGACCCCACACACCCACCCAGGACACAAAGCCACACCTGAGGAGACTCCAGATCCAAAACACACAGACACAGATTCAACCCCAGGCCACAGACCCAAAATCTGTAACCAGGAGCCCACAGCCAGACTCCAGAGCTGGAGCTGGACAGTGGAGCCCAGTTGCCAGATGCAGGAGTGGAACCGAGTCTTCACGGTGTAAACAGAGCCAGGAGCCAATAAAGAACATTCCTGACTCTCTAAGTCCAAGCACCTGGCCTCAGAAATAGTTTTTCATGCCAATGTAAGGGTATAAGGGAAGAAAATGACTCCCGGCACTGCTAAATTATACCAAGCCATGCAGAAATAGACCAAAAAGACTGACAGAGCAAAAAAAAATAATATAAATGCTTACTTTTGCCAGGAGATGTCCATCATCTCTCAGAAGCTGCACTTCCCAGAAGTTACTGTCCCGGCCATGAATGTCCCACGACCAGTTCATCAATGCTGTGGGGGATTAAAAAATTATTTTTGTCATTCCTTCCAAATTCTAAGAGCTGGGATAATAATAATTCAATTAACAAAATCAGATTAACAGAAGATATGCAACATTTAATACACACACAAGGGGAATTCATATTCAAATGAATACCAAACACAGTGAAGTAATACTGAGTATTTGGGGTATCTTGGAAAGTGGAAGAACAGAGTCTTAGATTTCAAAGGTGAAATGGGGGACACGCAGGTAATTTAGGGAAAAAGGCAGCATACCTGCCAGGTTCACTTCTGTTGGGCAACTCCCACAACTTTAAGACGCAAGGAGTACAGTAAGAGGGCCAACAAGCTCTTGCTAGGAGTCTTACTGTCTGCATCTGAGGTGATTGTGCTGAAGCTCTCTTCCTAAACCAAATTGTGGCAACTAAACCTCTCAGGAAGAAATGACATGACCATCCTAAGTAATTTCTCAGTCTTCCCTTTCTTAACAGCCGGTTTAACATCGACATGCCACGTGCAAAACGTCGGCCCCAGCGCAGCGCGACTCCGTATCCTCGCACCACGGAAAACGAGAGAAGTCCTTCACCCCTGCACCACGCTCCCTGGACCCCGGTTTTCCCGTTTTTTATTCTTTTCATAACCAGAAAATAGAGGGACGGGCTAGGCGGCCTTCGCCAGCACGTCCACGTGATCCCTCAGCCCGCTCCAGCCCCGCGCACCCCGGAGAGACCGGGGTTCTGCGCTGCGCCCCGCGCGCCCGTGAGAGACCGGAGGCCGGGTGCGCCGCGTCCCACGGGGTGAGGAGGCTCCGCTCTCCTTTCCTTCCCACGGGGGAGAGGAATCCCCAAGCCTGTGTGAGCGCGGGACCCGGTGTCCTCTCTCCCGCCCTATCTCCCTCCCCCCCAAATCCTCCTCGAGGGTCTCACGGTCTCCTTCACCTCTGCGCACCCTCAGATCCCCGACCCGAAACCTCCGTTCTCTGCGTCCCACCCAAATGTCTCTGGGCCCTTCCCCCTGCCGCCCGCCATGTAGCGCGTTCAAACCTCCCAAGGCGTCTCCGGTGCATCCTCTCCGTACCCGCCGCTTCCCGGCACCGCGCACCAGAGTCCAGTTCCCCTTCCAGACACGCGCTTCCCGCCGCTTCTCACCCGGGCTTCGCCCACCCCCGCGAACCCCGACCCGCCTGGATGGCACCCCACCTGCACCTCCGCCGTCCTAACACCCCTCCCGGGTCACTCCTCCCCGGTCACTCCTCCCCATTACATTCTCGAAGCTCCGGGACGCGCATCGCCGCGCCCCCCCCTCCGCTCGCAGTCCGCGACCCCTGCCCGCTCCGCCGCGCGGACTCCCCTCCGCCCACGCAGGCTCATCAGCCCACCCGTCCCGGTCCTGCAGCCGCTGGGAGCGGAGAGAAGGGACGGGCAGGCCGGTGGGGGGGGGCGGGGAGTGCGGGGCGGGACCAGCTGAACGTGAGAAGGGGTCCGGGACTGGGCCGGACCATCGGAACCAGCAGAACCGCAGGGAGGCGGAGTGGAGCGTCGGGCAGGTGCGGCCTCCCGCCGGGGCAGGGAGCGCGTGCACACGGTAAGTAGGTGTGAGGCACTTACTGGTGTCAGGCCCGGGGACGGGCATCTCGTGTGTAACACAGGACACACACCTACAGTGAAAGAGAGGGGGACGCTGGCGCCTTCATTCGCGCCCCGGGGGCAGGTGTGCAAGGCGAGGCGGGCCTGGGGCCTGGGCGCAGAGACCACCCTGCCGTCCTCCCCGGGGCCTGCGTGGCCTCTGTGGAAGCGCCCGTCGGGGGCGCGCCGTCCTGAGCACTCGCGTGCGGAGCACGTGTGGCCACTCGGGACAGTGGAGACCCAGGGACGGAGCAAGGGCGCTGGGGGCGGATGCTGTGGAGGGGGGTGTGTGTGCACGAGACATGCCTGGGGCTGAACTTCTGGGAGCCACGGCGTCACTGATGCCAGACGTGCGGGCCGGGCGTGAGGCCCTCGCCTGACCAGAGGCCTCACCCGCGTGAGGGGCCTGGGGAGGACTCCCGGGTCCCCCCACCACCACCCCGCGTGCAGCGACCGGGACCAGCCCCTCGAGGGCCGCGGCGGCCGGCTTCTCCCCTGCTTTATGCGCCTGCGCTCGCTTCTCGCCTTTGCTCACACAGCCCTAACCCTAACGCCTAACCGCTGACCCCTGACTCTGAGAGCCCCTGGTTCTGACCCTAACCCGGACCCTGACCCTTGAACTGGACCTTGACCCTTGCCCTGAACCCAAACCCTAACTCCAGCCCCTGCCTCTCACCCCACCCTCCGACTGTGTAGCCCCAAATTAAAACGTAACCCTAACCCTGGCCCGCAGCCTTCACATCCACCTGGTCCGTGACCCTAACCACAAATACCAGACTCCGGCCTCGAAGTCGGAACCTGTCGTCTGCGAACCCGCCCTCTCACCTCGAACCCAAGCCTCGTCCCACACGTTGTGTCTTCATGTAACTGCTAACTCGTAGGTAGCCCCGACCCTAACCCTGGCAGGCCCCCCAACTTAGCTCTCGCCGCGGAACCTGCCCCCAGCTCTCACGCGCCTTTGTCCGACTCGGCACAGCCACTCGCACCGGCCGCACCCAGAGCTCGGGGCGCCGCCGCGCGGGGTCCCGCGCCCGCAGCGTCTCAGCGCCTGGGAGACGGCGCCGCCTGGTGTCCGTCCTCGCTGTTCACACCCGCGAGGCGGCGTTTGCCCGCGTGCGTTTGCCTCGTTCAACCATGATCTTCATCTTTCGCGGTTTTTAACATCTTCCCATTTGCTTCGGAGTCGAACACATTCATTATGGCTCGTGTGAGTGTGCTGTCCTTTCCCTGCTTCGGACCGCAGAGTGTGCATGTCTTGTGGGGTGGAAATCTCACTAGTATCTGTTGCAAACCCGGGGGCGGGGGGCTTGGGGAGAGAGGGCCCGGGAAGGAGCCGCCCGCCTGCGGCTCGGAGGAGCGCCGCCTGCTCCAGAGGGTTGGACAAAGGGGTGCACCTGAAACGCCTGGCCCTCTGAGCCTGGTGGAACGTCCCTCCAAGGTCGCCCCCCCCCCCCACACGGGGCTCTGTCCACTCTGGGCCTGCTCGCGGACGGGGGGCATGAGGCACTTTGCCGAGTGGACGACCCACCGACCCACAGACAGGGCTCCAGGGAGGGAGGAGAGCAAGGGTCCCAGACGGCTGGGCTCCCGGCCAACTCGGGCACGAGGCTCAGAAGCCCGCGGGGTGCACGCGTCCTGGAAATGCACTCCGAGCACTCAGGCGACACACCCTGGTGGGCCCCGGACGAGGGCCACTTGGGGCTGGAGGGCCGGACACTTGAGGACGGCAGGCGACCACTTGGGGTGAGATCACAGGCCCCGCGGCAGGCCTGATGCAACCGGAGACCTGGGCGGACGCCAGGTTTGCTCTGGCCTGGGGCCCAGAGTGACGGCAGGTGGGGGCAGCGGTCAGAGGGCTCGGGCTGTCAGGTCAGGTCCTGGCCGCTGAGCACTGACCCTGGGGTCACCCCAGGACACCCTCCTGTCTCGTCCTCTGTCACTCACAGCAACGGCCTGGGCGTCCCCATTGTCCCCACCGGAGTCGGGGTGCGAGGACGGGACCCCCCTCTCCGCGGCAGCGCTGTCCCCATCACGGGGCCCCGTCCGGACTCCAGGCGGCACTGCCCGCCCCCAGCACCCCTCTCCAGCCTGGGTGGAGTCCCCCGCTGACACCCGGCCCCTCCTCCGGCACCTCCTCCCGGGCGGGCGCAGCGCGCGGCCAATGAGCGGGGAGTTGCTCTCAGAAGCGCCGAGTCTCGGCGGGGCCAGCGCGGGGACAGAGGTCACAGACGGGGCTTTGCTGCGAGGACCCGGGCGCCGCGCAGGTGGGTGTCGCTCGTCCGATGACCCGAGCCCCTGCAGGGGGACATGTGGGCGCAGCGTGGCCCGCTGTCCTGTCCCCGACCCGACGCAGCAGAGCCGGGAGGGGGAAGCTGCGGCCCGGCGGGAGAGTGGGAAGTCTCTGGGCCACGAAGTGCTGGGTCCCCGGGGCTTCAGGGCCGCTACCTCCGTCTGCGGGGCTGGGAGGGTCCCTCAGCCGGGCTGCGGGGCAGCGACGGCCAGGGCAGCAATGCCGCCTGCCGAGGCAGCGGCCCACCCTTCCGATTATTCACCTGCCAGCGATGCCGGGAGCGGGTTCCCCGCGCCCCCGCGCGCAGGCGCTGGGCCGGCGGAGGCTCAGGTGTCTCCCGCCGGTCAGGTTGGCGGGAAGGGGCCGCAGCTGGTGCTGCAGGTCCCCGGGAAGCCCAGGGCGCCCAGGCCGCACGTGCGTCCGGGGCGGGTAAGGGGTCCGGCCCTGCGCGTCTCCGAGGAGCCCCGGAGGCGCGTCCTGACTCTGGTGGGCCAACAGGAGCATCTGGCCCCGTCTGCTCGTCCTGAGAAAGAGCTCGCGTCTCCTCCAGCTGCCCCCCCGCGAGCGACGGACCCCGGATCGGCCGCTGGCCCTGCCTTCCTCCGAAGCTCCAGAATTCCCGCTTCGGGGCCCAGTCCCACGGGGCGGGGGCGCTGACCTCATCCGCCGTCTGCACCCCCCCCTGGACTGAACACTCGCAGCTCAGCTCTGCACCCCTCCCCAGGGTCCTGGGGCGCAGGGGAGACCCTGCAGTGAGCAGCACTCCTGGGAAGCGCCTTTGGGGCTGCTGGGGTCTTCTGTCTGCCTTTGTGTCCCCCTGTCTGTGACTCTGCCTCTCTGTCTGTCTGTGTCTGTCTGTCAGGAACTCTCCCGGCTCTCGTACCCTCCCAACCTCCCAACCAGGCCTGGAAGAAGTCTGATTTCTTTTCTCTCAAAGCCGCTGCCCCAGTGCGGTGAGAAGAGGGTCAGCGGTGCCCTGGGGCTTCACTCTGCACGACCTCCCGCCCCTGGCCGGCTCCTCGCCTCCCCCCAGCCCCCACCATGATGCCGGCGGGAGGGCAGGAGAGCTCATCCAGCAGCCGCCCCAGCCTGCTCTGCCCCGCGAAGAATGGCAACGCGGACTGGATGTCGGCGCTGTGCCCCCGGCTCTGGGACATCCCCCTGCACCACCTGGCCATCCCAGGTGAGTGTGTGTCTGTCGGGGGAGAGATGCAGGAAGGGTCTGGGCTCCCTCCTCAGGCTCCAGGGAGGGTCCTTCCCGCCTCATCCAGCTCCGGGGGCTCCAGGGGTCCCTAAGGTGGTGGGCGCCTCCCTCCCGTCTGTGCCTCTGGCTCCGCATGGCTTCTCCTCCGGGTCTGCGTCTCCTCTTCTGTCCCCTCTCAGGACACTGTCATCGGACGCAGGGCCACCCTGACCCAGAACCACCTCCTGTCAGCCCCTTCCCTCGTCCCACCTGCAAACGCCCTGTTTCTATACAGGCGCAACGAGCAGCTCTGGGAGGGTGGGACTTCGGGGGCTGCCGTGGAAATGGTCTCAGCATGCTCTCCATGGGTGCCCTGCGTGTCCCCTGGCCGTTGCCGGTCAGAGCTCCCCGCGCAGCTCCACGTGCACCGTGGGGAGGGGCTGACGGCGGCCGTGCGGGCTTCCTTCCAGGCAGCCACGACACGATGACCTACAGCCTGAACAGGAGGTGCCCCATCTCCCACACGCAGTCCCCGCTGCTGCAGCTGCTGGCCAGGGTGCTGCCCTGCGTCACTCAGCCCGCCGTGCTCAAGTGGTCGGTCACCCAGGTGAGCGTCCGCGGGCGCGCGCGGGGCTCGGGCGGAGCAGCGTCACCCTGCCTGGGCCGCGGCCGGGCAACCCTGAGGGACAGGAATGGAAACGCAGCTACCTCCAGCCCCAACGCTCCGCGCTGGGGCTGCAGACAAAGGCCCGGTTTGTTACAGAAACCGGCTCCGTGCTCCGTGATTGCTTTGCGCTGAGTTTCAGTCCCCGCAAGGCAGGCGGGCGGGCGGGCGGGTGGGCGGCCCACGCGCCAGGGCGGGGAGCCCGGTGTGGAACGCGGGGAAGCCGCATTCCTGGATCTGTCAGGTGCCCGGGATCCGGGGAGCCTCGGAACAGTCACCGCGAAGCTTTTCCGGCAGGAAGGGCGGGGTGGGTGGGGGTTGGAACGGGGTGGCGGCTGGCAGGGCTGGAAGCCTCCCCGGGAATCGGCGGAGAAGGAACCACAGGCTGCACTTCAACGTGCAGCCACACGGGGGCGACAGCGCGACCCGCCCGGCGACCGAGGGGCGGTTGCTGAGATGCCCGCGGCGTCAGAAGGTGCTTGACGGGGGACGCTCGCGGGGAGCCACGCGGAGGAGCGGCGGGCGTGGGGGTGGAACAGACGGGCGCCACCCCTGCGGCCGGCCGGGGAAGGGATTGGCGGGCTGGAGGCCACGGGACCCAGGAGCACGTGGGACCCGTGTGGCTGCAGGCACCGCGAGCCTGCGCCCCTGGGGCTTGGGGTCGGGACCCGGGGACCCCCTCCGAGGCCTTTGCACCCGCCGCGCGCCCCGCCCCGCACTCAGCAGGGCTCGGTCCTGCGCCGTGGGCGGTGGGGGCGCGTGGAGCAGAACCCCCAGCCCCCTGCAGGGCCACGCAGGCCGCAAACGCTGCTTGCACAGCCGTTCGTGGTTTGTCCATCGTCGCTCGGAGCAGGGAGCCCATCACCGTGGACGTTCTCGCGGTTAACGTTTCCGCTTCCGCTGTTCTTCCGGGCAGAGGTCTTCGTCCTTCCTTCTTTTCCTTAATCTGTATTCTGCCTTTTCCAGTTTTCTCTCTACAGGGGGCAGAGCACCATTTCCGTTCATTTTTCTGTCATGTCACTCCTTACCTTTCCTGTTTCTGCTTTGCACGGAGGGAAGACCACTTTGCTTCCCGTTTCCTATCGCCACGTGAATGTTCTGCTCTCCCTTCGTGACTCTGTGGGGTGGGGGCAGAGGCCTCAGGTTCCCGCGTGTTGTGTTCCCGCAGCTTTTCCTCGGTTTCCCCGTGCGGACGGTTTTCAGCCTTTCCTCCCGTTCTTCTCGCTGGATTCCTTCTTGCCTTTCCTGGAACTTTTTCTGGGTGGAGAGTCCCCACTGGAGTCAAGCTTCCTGAACACGCTCTGACCTCCCAAGGTCCAGCGGGGGGGGGGGGGGGGGGGGGGGGGGGGGGGGGGGGGGGGGGGGGGGGGGGCGGGGTCTGGGACCCTGGCCTGGAGCTGCTGGGGCCCCCGGGGATGGGGCTCCTTGCACTGGGCCTGGGAGGAGGGCGAGGCGGGCGCCTGAAAGCATGGATCTCCGAGTCCAGGGCTGAGCCAAGGGTGCGTTGTTGTCTGGGCGCTGGCCAGGCCGCTTCCCAGGACCGGCCTCACCCCGGGAATGCTGTGCAGCTGCACTGGCCTGTGTCCCCTGCACAGGGGGACCCACAGGGCACACCTGGGTCCCTGCGGCTGCCTGTGCTGTGACCCGACCTCGGGCGACGCAGCCCGCATGGGGCTCCAGTGAGCGAGCGAGGCAGCGTGGAGCGAGGTGGGAGCCGCCACCCAGCGCCGCCCACGTGGAGGTGACCCCCTCGGTGTGCAGGTGCTGACCGTGACGGAGCAGCTGGACGCGGGGGTGCGGTACCTGGACCTGCGGATCGCGCACATGCCGGAAGGCTCCGAGAAGAACCTGCACTTCGTCCACATGATGTACACGACCGTGCTGGTGGAGGTAGGCGGCAGCAGGGCGCAGGGGTGGCCAGTGAGGCCTCCGGGCGGGATACAGCTGGCCACTCCCAACCATCCATGTCGCTGAGCCTGCACTGGCCCACATGCACCTGCTCCCCGGGGCTGCCTGGAGTTTTGCAGATGCACATCCCCATGGACTTCCTGCAGCCGGTGCAGCCGGTCCCAGTCCCTCCAGCTGTCAGCAGCTGCACCAGTGTTCCGGAAGCCGGGATATGATGGGTCACTGTCCACTTCACCGATGTCCTGGGCCCCACTGCAGACCCCTGGGGTGGGGAGGGGACGGGCTGCCCCTGGACCTGCCTCTGCAGGTCACCTGCAGGCCTGGCATGTTCCCGGAGATTCCTGAGCTAGCACCTGTACACGCGGCGTCCTTGGTGTGGACGGCACACGCACACGGGCACATTTTCTGCACACAGCCACACACATGCACGCACATGTACACACTTCCCCCCACACCCGTGGCCGGTCAGCCCAGTTGTCCTTTGAGCAGCAGAGTCCCGAGAGGGCAGCCGGGTGCTCTCTGTGCTTGCTACTTGGGACCTGGCCCATGTGCTGGCTGACTGCACCTGGGAAGCCTCTGGATGGGAGGGATTGTCCCCGAATTCCAGGCTGAGTCAGGCTGAGTGACTGCATCAGGCTGTGTCAGGCTGTGTCAGGCTGTGTCAGGCTGAGTGACTGCGTCAGGCTGCGTCAGGCTGTGCACCCCTGTCCTTGTCCAGGACACGCTCACCGAGATCTCCGAGTGGCTGGAGAGCCACCCCCGGGAGGTACTCATCCTGGCATGCAGGAATTTCGAGGGGATGACGCAGGACCTGCACGAATACCTGGTCACCTGCATCAAGAACATCTTTGGGGACATGCTGTGTCCCCGAGGGGTGAGACGGGCCGGGCGTCTGCACAGCTACTGGGAGGAGCGGGGGTGGGAACACGGTATGGGCTGCCTCTGCTCACGGGCTTCCCGAACAGGACCATGATGTCACCCAGGGGTGGGCAGGGCTGGCCCCCCGAGGCCCCTCTGCTGGGCGTGTGGACGGCCACCTTCCCCCTGTATCCTCCTCAGATGGGCGTCCCTCTGGGTGTGTCTGTGTCCCCGTCTCCTGTTCTTATAAGGACCCCAGTCCTGTGGGATCAGGGCCATCCCAGGGGCCTCGTTTCACCTAAATCATGTTTGCAGAGACCTGTCAGGTCAGGGCTCTGACGTGTGAACTTGGGGGACGCAGATCGGCCCAGGCTCCCCCCCCCCCATGGTTTCATGAAGCACATAAGTTTCTGTGTCGGCTGCTGGCGTCTGGGCTGCGTCCCCTTCTTCCCCAGGGAGCCAGAGTAGTTCAACCCCTGGGCGTTTATGCGGACCCCACGTCCATGCACCTGCCCTGCGCCTGGCCCTGCCCCGGTGACACCCGGTCAGCAGCACAGTCGGACCTGGACGGGTCTGCCTGAAACCGATGGCGGTGCTGCCGTGAGCCAGGGGACACCCGGTCCTGCCCCTCGAGAGGGCACCTGGGGGACGGGCTGCCCAGGGGTGCGGCTGCTGTCCCCAGTCTCCAGGGGACGTCACCGAGGGTGGGGACACGGGACTTCCAGACTCGGAGGGACAGCAGGGTGGCCCTCCCACGTGTCGTGCTGACTCCCGGTGACCCTCTGTCCCGGGACGAACCGAGTGGGGCCAGGCCGCGTGGAAAGAAATGAGCATCCGTGTCCCGTGACAAACCGGCACCACGATGCACAGAAGACCCCTGCCGCCCTCCCCCCGCCCCCGGCCCCCGCCCAGCTCTGACCCGCCCCCACCCCCGCCCCGCAGGAGGTGCCGACGCTGCGGCAGCTGTGGGCGCGGGGCCAGCAGGTGCTGCTCTCCTACGAGGACGCGGCCTCCGTGAGCCGGCACAGGGCGCTGTGGCCCGGCGTGCCCTACTGGTGGGGCGACCAGGTGAAGCCCAAGAAGCTCATCCACTACCTGGAGCACATGAAGAGCTGTGGCCGCCCAGGTGGGTGGGTGCCGTGCGGGAGGCAGGTCACACGCGTGGGCTGGGCCCGGCGGGCCGGTGCGTGGTTCTGCCTGCATGGACATGCAGAATAAACATGTGCGCGCACACCCGCACATGACACCCACTACACAAACAAGTGTGCGCACGACAGGTATGCTCATATGCAGTGCGGACATGCACATGGGACCCACATGCCGTGTGTGTGCATGGAGGCTGTGACCTAGGATCTCTGGGGACGTTATCCCGTCCCCACACGGGGATCTGGACGGGGGATCTTGAGGGCCACTTCGGCCCAGCGTGGTCAGGAACAAGAGCGCAGATTCAACACTGCGGTCGAGCCCAGCGGGACTTGTTTGGGAAGGGGGAGCCGAAACCCTGGGGGTGCTGCAGGCGACAAAGCTGAGGCTCTTCCAGGGACTCGGAGTCATCCCCCCGCCCCCCCCACCCCCGCTGCAGAGGGCGTGTTTGTGGCGGGCATCAACCTCACGGAGAACCTGGCCTACGTCCTGGCGCACCCGTCCCAGTCGCTGCGGAAGACGACGCTGTGCGCCCTGCCGCGGCTGGGCGCCTGGGTGCGGGAGCAGAGCCCCGGGCCCGGCCCGCGCTGCACCAACATCATCGCGGGCGACTTCATCGGCGCCGACACGTTCGTCAGCGACGTCATCAGGCTCAACGAGAAGCTGCTGGACGGCTGACCGCGGCCGCCCTCGCTCCCACCCCCAGGCTGGGCTCAGAGATCGGGCTCCTCGGGCACAGCGCACCCAGAACCTGCGAGGGGGCCCGAGCCCGTCTGGGGTGGGCGGCGGTTCCCACCCGCTCCCCCAAAGCAAGCCCTAGGCTCCCTCCCCGAGCACCTTCCCCTGGGGTCCCGGAGGCCCCGCCCCCACCGCACGCAGCCCATGTCGCCGAGCTCCGGCTGTGGCTGGTGGACCCTGCAGGCAGCCAGCCTCTGCCACCTCTCTCCTCCAGTGAGTCCTTCCGCGGGGGACGCTGGGGGTACCAGCAGGAGGACGGGGGCCCAGGGACCCCCAGCCCTGCTTGCGCCCCCACGAGGGAGGAACTGGGGGGTGGGGGGAGAGCCACTGTGAGGGGAGCGGGTTGCCCCCAGGGCACCGCACCTCAGAGCTGGGGGACATGGCCCCTGTGGGAGATGCCCCCACCCATGGGGGCCTCCTTGAAGCGCTCTCAAGCTCAGAGACCCCTGGGGGGGCTCGTCGCTGGCTGAGATGAACCAGGCAGACCGGCGGGTGCCCTGTGGCTCCGGTTCTCAGGGACCAGCGGGTGCGACCATCACCCCCGCGGTCTCCCGGCAGACCTGGCGCTGCCTCCCACACCCGGGTGCGCGCCCGTCCCCGGGCAGCCAGGTCGCATGACCACCACCAGGGGTTCAGGCCTGGCTGATTTATTCTCTGCGTTTGGGGCAGCGGTCAGCGGCAGGTGTGGCAAGTCCGGGGTGGGGGCGGCGAGCGGGCAGGCAGGTGGCCTGTCCGAGGCGTGTGCGTCCCGGAGTCTCAGGAGACAGGGACGGCGCTGCGCTGGGTTCCGGCCGGCTCAGGCCGCTCCGGCAGGCTCAGCACCGCCCAGGGCAGAGGTCGCCTCTCCATCAGCCGCGAATGCTGACGCTCTGGGCCACGCAGACACAGCGCTGGGACGGGAGGGTGAGGCCCAATCTAAGGTGAGAGGCGCAGAGAGACTTCTCACGTGAGGAGAGGCGCCGCCGGCCCCTGCCGCTCAGCTCAGCACCTCGTTGGGAGGTGCGCTGCGCTGCGCGGGCTCCGCGCGTCTCTGCGGCAGCGGCAGGACGCCCGGCCGGCTCTGCGCCCGGCCTCCGTCTCGGACCCTCTGTGCCCAGCAGTGGCCGTCTCCGCGGCAGTTTGGCTCCAAGAAGCACCTTCCTGCTTGCGGGCCCGGCGCCGGGTTTCCTCCGGGCAGAGGCTGCAGCACCGACGGGGAACTGAGGGTTCGAGTCCTGCAGCGGAAACTTCCGGGAGCGAACCCCCGTCCACGCGGGCTGCTGCCAGCCCCCCGCCCCGGCAGCGCTGAGTCTGCCCCGTCCAACCTCCGACCTCCGACGTGCAGCCGCCACCTCCACGCGGGCCTGCCTCCCTCCCAGGCGCAGAGGGCAGCCCCGGTCACGGTCACGGGCGCCAGCTCACTCCGGGAAGAGCTTCCGGAATCGGCCGTAGGCGGAGTTGCTGATGACGGCCGTGACGTCGGCCACGCCGGCCTCGGGCACCACCTGCACGTCCTGCACCGTGGCCTCCCGGTGCAGCCAGCTGCGGGGAGGGCCGGCTTCAGGGGGGCAGCGTGGGATGCAGAGCGCACTCAGGGGAAGCTGGCGGAGGGGCCGACTGGGACAGGTGGAGGCCACGCCGCTGCTCAGAGCACACCCGTCCGAGGAGAACCCTGCCGGCAGCGAGGCCGCACAGCCACCCGGCCCCACCCCGCCCGCCCCGCAGCCGGACCCACCTCAGCTGCGGCCCCGCCAGGCGGACGCGCAGGGTCAGCACCCGTCTGCCCGTGGCTCTCAGAACGACTTCTTCCAGCGCGGCCTTCAGCTGCTCCAGCCCCAGCCCCAGGTGGGCGGACACGGCCAGGGCACCCGGTTCCGAAGGGGTGTACCTGGGTGGGGACGGCCGGGGACCTGGCTCAGCCGCAGTCAGCTGAGCCAAGGTCCCCATGGGGCCCCGACTGTGACCTCCTCGGGCCGTCCCAGGAGAGGACACGGCCTCTCCGGATGGGCCGATGCAGGCAACCCTGGGAGGAGCCTGCGGTGATGCACGGGCCGTGGGGGTGCAGGCAGGCACTGCTCTGGGGGCTGCTGCTGGCTGCACGTGACACATGGCAGCCCCCCGCCTCCCTGAGCAGGCCAGGCCACCACGCACACCGCCTCACCCGCACCAGGGGCAGCGCATGCTGCCACCCGACAGGCCCTCGGGTGTCCGTAGGGGTGGGCATCCCTGGTCGTGGGCAGGCGCCGCTCACCCGGGCACCAAGTCCACCTTGTTGTGCACCTCCAGCGCAGAATCCAGCAGCGGGCCGGGCAGGCGCAGGCTGCGCAGGGCCGAGAGCACGCTGGCTTTCTGCAGCTCGGTCTCGGGGTGGCTCACGTCTCTCACGTGCACGATGACGTCCTGGGGACCGGCAGCCACATGTGGCAGGACATGTGAGGACGCTGGCGTCAGCCCCGCACAGAGACCCGCCCGGGGCCAGCACGGTCGAGGGGGAGCTGCCCCACGCTGTCCCCAGGCCCGCGCGCAGCAAGCGCTGGGCTCCGGAGACCGCACAGCTGGCGCCGGTGCACAGGCTCCCCGCTGAGTCCTGCCTGGCCGCTCCGCTCCCGGGGCAGCAAACTCAGAGGCCGCTCGGCCTGACCCCGCCGCTGCTGCGGGCCAGGTCCCCACTAGGGGGCACTCTACAGGCAACCACGCGTGGGTGGTTCTCTTCCTCTTTCTCCCTCCCTTCTCCTCTCTGAAAACACATCATTCTTTTAAAATAAATAAGTACATACAACGAGAACCGCCCCTCATTTGGCCGCCGGAAAAATGAGGTGTCCCGCGGGGGAAGCCGGCCTCCCCCGGGCTGTGTGTCTCGCGGCCCCGGCCCCGACCGCCTGGCTGCGACCCCCGCACGCACCGAGCGGGCCACGTCCTCCAGGGTGGCGGAGAAGGACTCGATGAGGCCGTGGGGCAGCTGCGACAGGAAGCCGATGGTGTCCACGTAGAGCACGGCCATGCGGCAGGGCAGCCACCCCGCGTGCGCGGTGACGTCCAGCGTCGCGAACAGCTGGTCGCGGGGCTGCGCGGCGGCGTCTCCCGTCAGAGCCTTGATCAGCGTGGTCTTCCCTGGGCGTCGGGCACAGGGGCACCGCCGCGTCACGGGCCCTCCCCGGCCCCCCACAGCCCCTGGGCCCCTGGGGGCTGGCCGACACGGCGGGTTCACACGTGCGCACTTGTGGTTTGTAGCCTGGGCCGTGCTGCAGGATCTGAGGGAACGAGGCCCCCCGAGGACAGGGTGCTGCCACCTCGCCTGGCATCAGCGGGCTCGGCACGTGCTTGCGGGGAAACGGTGGAGGGGAGCCTGGAGCACGGTGCCTCCCGCTCCTCTGAGTGCCTGCGACTCAGGGCACGGGGCCTGGCCCGCAGCAGGGGCTAACCGCGTGAGGTCTCCGCACCGGCAGGGCCCCCTGCACCTGCCGCCCACTCACCACTGTTGGTGTATCCCACCACGGACACCACCGGGAACTCCCGCCGCTGCCGCTGCCGCCCCAGGAGCTGCCTCTTCCGGCGCAGCCTCTCCAGGGCCCGCCGGATCTTCATCTCCTTCTCCTTCAGGAGGCGCTGTCGCACCTGCATGAACGATTCCCCTGCAACCGCAGGACGCCGAGTCAGTGCGCAGACACGGGAGGACAACGCTCGAGGCGGCTGCGCGGACTGCAGCCCCACGGGTGCACGGCCGGTGAGCTCCAGGACGCCGGGCAGCTGCACCCAGCACCTTACGTTCTGATACACTGCGCTTCCCGGCGGCACGCCTCTCCCTCCAACGTCTGAGGTCACCTTCACTTGGCAGGAAGTGAGAGCCTTGGAAGAATAGACCTGGATATCCACAGTGGGCTGCGTGGTAGCCCCAGGATGTACCACCTCCTAACACTCAGAACCTGGGAACGGGACCTGGTTTGGGAACAGGGTCTTTGCAGGTGGGGTGAGGGAAGGGTCTGGGAGGAGGTCGCCCTGGGTCAGGGTGGCCCTGCGTCCAATGACAGTGTCCTGAGAGGGGACAGAAGAGGAGACGCAGACCCAGAGGAGAAGCCACGTGGAGACGGAGGCAGAGACAGGAGGGACGCAGCCACCAGCCCAGGGACGCCTGGAGCCCCTGGAGCTGGAAGGGACGGAAGGCCCCTCCCTGGAGCCTGTGGAGGGATAGAGGCCTTGGGATACCTGGACCTCAGACGTCTAGTCTCCAGAACAGGGGTAGCGGGGGGGATCAAATTTTTCTAAATTATATTTTGTAAAACAACTATTGCTTTTTACAACGACTTCTTTATAAATCTATGTTTCAGTAGAGAGAGGGAAAGAGCAGGGAAAAGGAGAGAACATCAATCGGCTGCCCCTTGCACACCCTTGACTGGGAGTAGAACTGGCGACCTTTCGGTTCGCAGGCTGGCTCTCAGCCACGGCGCCACACCAGCCGGGGCACTTGCTGTGGTTTTCAGCGGGGGGTGCGTGGACCTCTTTTACAACTGCCCCGAGGCCGCCCGGACCCCGAGCTCGTTGGATGAGACCGCAGACAAGACCCGTGCGCAGCCCCTGCCGTACCGGGATCGCGCAGGGACACCGTCCCCTTCCTAGCGGTGGCTACCGGCACCTCCGCTTTCCCAGCAGCCGGTGAGCAGACATGTTACCTGAACTTACCTGAACCCAGGATGTAGCGAGAGCCCCCTCCACCTCCGTGCGGGTGGGCTACGTTCTTCAGGTTGGACCTGCCGCGGAAACAGGGTACCTCTGTGGATGGAAGAAGATGCGGAGGCCCGTCCTGGGAGAAGGGGGTGGGCGCCACACAGCGCACGTGCGGGCGACGGTGGCGTGCGGGGTGTGGCCTGAGCGCAGACAGCCGGGGTGCGGGGGGCTCCCTTCCGCGTGGAGCCTCACTGTCAGTCACACAGGGTCCCGCGCTGGGTGATGTGCCATGGAGGGTGGGTCCCATCGGGTGTCCGTCCAACCAGCC
Organism: Anoura caudifer; assembly: GCA_004027475.1. Lineage (NCBI taxonomy): Eukaryota > Metazoa > Chordata > Mammalia > Chiroptera > Phyllostomidae > Anoura > Anoura caudifer. The sequence goes on from PVKU01007193.1 coordinate 16,595, forward strand.
CCGCAGTCCAGGGGGTGGGGCCGGCCACACCCTGTCCGTCCCACACCCGAGTGACAGCCGGACCCGGGAAAACAGGGAGGAGGCCCCGCTCTGTATGGTGACACCTGACGCTGTGCCAGTACCTGAGCAGGGGGAGCTCAGCCAGGGCCACCTGCAGCCGCGCCTCCTTAGTCCGGGCGTTGCAGCGGAAAATGTGCAGGACCACAGTGAATCGGTCAAACACCTGCACGCCCCAGGCGGCCTCCAGTTCTTTCTGGCAAAGGAGAGTGGGTGAGGGACCTGCAGGACAGCCTGGGAGGGGGTTGGCTGACGCTCCCCAGTCGCTGCCCTGCCACAGGTAGCTCCCTTCTCAGGAACACCAGCCTCCGAGTCCCTGCCCTCAGAGTCCAGCCCCTCTCTCTGCCTCTCGTCCTAAGAGCGCGCAGGTCCTTCACCCCACCGCATCAGTGGACCACAGGTGAGGGGACCTGGCGCGGTCCCGGACCCTGTGTCCTGTGCCCCCGCTGGGCAGGCCGACCCAGGCCCTGCGCGGGGGCGGATGGCACACAGCGGGTCCCGGGTACCTTGGTGGACGGGGACAACCTCTCCACGTTCAGGAACACAGCTGTGACTTCTTGCAACCCTCTGATCTTCTCTGAGGAGAGAAGGTCACATCAGGGGTCCTGCCGCACGACACCTGTCCCACAACACCTGTCCCACAACACCTGTCCCAGGTAGAGCCTGCACTTTGGTTGGCTGCGCCACCGGACCCTCTCAGCAAGGCGTTCAGGACAGCTGAGGTGCGGACTGGGGTCCAGGGAAAACCTGGGGCCCAAGTTCACACCAGGAGTGAATGCACCCAAGGCGCAGACAGACAGGCAGGCAGGGAGCACCCCCTTCCGACTACTTGCTCTCAACCGTGAGCCCACAATGGCCTGCCGTGGGGCCGTCAGGGTGCCGGGAGAGTGGGGTTCACAGGCAGAACCCACATCAGACATTGAGAATGGGCAGCTGAAAGGGAGGCAGGGCTGGGGCTGTCCTCTCTGAACTGCCCGTCCCAGACGCTGCATTGAGTTCTAATGCGGCTGGAGGCTCTTCAAGGTCAGATCCAAGTCCCAGCAACAGCGTGCAGCTGCTATTCCTCTGGGGAAAAGCAGGGGCGCGCGCACCGCATCCACCTGTCAGGTGCTCCAAGGTCCCTTTGCCGAAGATGAGCTTCCTGTCGGGCATTTTCGTGGGCACCACCATCGTCTCCACCACCGACCACTGGTCCAGCGTGTGGACCAGGGCTCTCGCCTCCGCCACCTGCCACTCGGCTTCCGGGAGAGAAGCATCTTTGGTGACGGCTGCTTCCAGCCAGCTCAGGGCAGCTTGGGAGGGGGATCACTGAAGCCCCCTAGGCCCTGCCCCACCATAGGTAGTCCCCTTCTCAGGAACACCAGCCTATGAGTTCCCGCCCTCAGCCTGAAACTTCCACCTTAGGAGTTTTGGCAATTGCACAGCCATCCCGAAGACCCGCCCCCCGGCTTCCCGCCCAAAAAGGTCCAGCCATCGAAGCTCCAACCCATAAAGTCCAGCCATCGAAGCCCGGCCCCTCGGCTCCCCACCTTCCACGAAGCAGCCTTCCAGGACCCCAGCACTGGCGGTCCCCGTTCTGAATTCCAGCCTCCGAAGCCCCGTTCCCAGTCTCAAGCCCCGCCCCCTCGGCGCAGGGCCCCATCAAGTTCAGCTATTGAGGCCCCGCCTCTCGGCTCCCTGACGCCCCGCCCCTGGAAGCCCCGCCCCGTCAGCGCCGCCGGCAGTCGCACGCCAGCTCACCTCGCGTCAGCTGCGGCTTCCCGGGTCCCCACTTGACCTCGGGGTGAACCAGGCACACGCGCTGGGCCCCTGCCGGCAGCGGGGGCTCGCTCCGCAGCAGTTCCTCCTCCTCTTCCTCGTTCTCTGCATCTTCTGGCTCCTCCTCCTCCCCCGCCGGCCCGGCTCCGCCGCTCCGGCCTTCCGCACGGGGACCCCGGCCACCGCCCCCTCGCCCCTGCGGGCCCCCCGGATCGCCAGGACCGAGGGCAGCGAGCGCGCGATCAGGACAAGGAGGCAGCGGCGGCGGCGCGACCCTCAAAGCCGGCCGGCCGCGAACCACGCGAGAGAGCGCGGCCCCCAGGCGGACGGCGGCCCGCAGGGTCCACATCCCGCGTCCGCAGGAACGCCAGGGGGCGGGGCCTTGGGAGGGGTCGAGCGACCGTGCGGACTCCCCATTGGCCGTGCGTGTCACGTGTGCGCGGCCACTTGAAGGACGTGAGGTCGCGGCCAGGAGAGGAGGGGCTCGCGGTGTGGGCGCGCAGGACGCGATTCACATCCGCCCTGGCGGCTCGCTTTCGACCCCCAGACTGGAAACAGCGCGAGCAGGGGCTGGCTCCGCCTTGCCCCTCGGCGGGCGCTCTCGACTCCCGGCGCCTTCCCGCGCCCGGCTACGGCGGGCACCGGGGTCCCAGGTTTTGCCTTGGGGCGCGAGCCTGTCCCCGATGGCCCCTGCTGCGGCTCGCGGTCTGCAGGGCGCCTGGGGAGGGTTCCGCATGCCGCGTGGGGATTCGGAATCCAGCTGAGGGGTTCCTGGGGTCCCACATCCAGCGTGGGGGCGTCCCGTTGCGCCCCTGAGAAAGATTGAACGCGTGAGCTCGTGTGGTGCATCCCACTGTTTACAGCCTCAAGGGCCTCGTAGGAATTGGACTTTCATTACGGCTTGGTGGACGGTCTGGCCACGATGGGATCAACCCGCGTCTGTCTCCGCACACAGTGTCCGCGAGAGCGTCAGTGATTGTTCCCAGAGAATTTGCGATGACGCGAATCTGGGCAAGGGTGCCGGTTACTTGGCCTCTGAACCCTGTTTTGGTCTGCGGGGGGGGGGTGGGGGGGAGTGACACACTGCAGCCCAGTAAGGAGGAGGTGCAGAAAAGAACGCAGAAGGTCACGAAAACCCTTTACAACGCGACCACGCGGAGATACCTTGAGATTTTGTGTCTGTTCTTCCAGTCCGTTGCGCGCGCGCGCGCACACGCCTGCAGTCGTCCCCTGGTATCTACGGGGGTGGGTTCCAGGGCCACCCTCGGACATGGAAATGGTGACCCAGTGCATCATATGACACGGCACATTAGAGCACATGCCACGCACACCGTCCACCGTAGACTTGAAAGTCACATCTAGTTTACCTGACACCATGTCAAGCTGGGTAAATGCTATACTGTATCATCTCAGAAATAATGACAAGAAAATAATCCGCCTGTGTTCGGTACATACGCAACCACGTTAGACCTGACTACGCCGCAACAAGGTAGCATTTGCTGACTGCACACTGGTGGAGCAGAAACGGTGACTCAAGGCAGGCAGGTTGTCCTTAGGACCTGATTCCTGGGAGCGCAGAAAGCGACGGGAGGCCCGTGGGCCGTGGTGGTTCTGCACCTGGGCCTGCGCTTTCCTTGCGGGCAGACATGTCCACCCACAGGGGAGTGTGGAGCTGTACCCCCACGGCCACAACCCTGCAGCCTCAGGAACGGGTGAGCCTTCCAGAGCTCAGGTGGTGCTCCCTTTATCAAGGGACCCACGAAAGAACTGACTCACCCAGCGCAGGGAAGAAAACCACCAGGGACCTGGCTGCCCTGAGCCCAGAGTCCAGAGAGGGGCCTGTCCTGCAGGTTTCCTTCAAGGGTCCAGAGATCCCAGGAACACAGCTTATTGCAACGGGTGGGGGCCACCCAGCACCACCAGCGTCCTGCCCAGGGGGATGTGACCCCAGGCGCAGGGCCTGGGAGGGCAACAGGCCTGATGACGGATGTTGCGTCTGCAGTCTGCAGTCTACCCTTACAGCTGACGGTGCCAGGGCACCGTCCCGGCCCGGGGACACAGGCCTCCCGCCTCAGCGGCTGCAGGTGTTCACGGGGCTGCAGAGGCGCTAGGTGATGCGCATGGTGTTCGTTAGTGTCTCATGTGTATGTTGGAGACGACATGTTATTAGCCCGTTTAACAGGCGGTGCCGGAGACTCAGCTCCAGAGCAGTTCGGGCAGCACGGACGTGAGAGACCTGGCGGGAGGCCTGGCCCAGCATGGCATTGGGACCTGCAATAGCCCCCTTTGCAGAGAGTGGGGGTGCTAGTGCTTTGAGGTCTGGGGTCTCCCTGTGTGGGTGTGAACGAAATACCCACCCAGGTGTGCTCACCTGGCTTTTCAAGGGGGGCAGAGGCCAGTGGGCGTGGGGTGCATGGGGACAGACAGAACCATGTAGGGTGCGGCAACGTGGGGAAGAGCAGGCAGTGGGGGGGGGGGGCGAGCAGGGGGACACAGAGCGGGCTGTCAGTGGGGTGCAGCTCCCGGGGAGGAGCAAGGGCAGGGCATGAGGGAAGCAGCAGGTGCAGTGCTGGGGCTGGTGGCCACCCGCATCCTCCTGGCCAGAACCTTCTCCCCGATCCGGTGGACGCCAGCCCCTGGCACCGGCGTGCTTGCTTTTCTAACATCTTTGTGCCTATTGACTTTGGGGGGGGGTGCTTTCTGGTTCCTCTCATTGATGCATCATTGCTTGCCCGGTGTCTGTACCCTGACCAGGATTGAACCCACCCCACGGGGTGTTGGGGCGATGCCCCAACCCACAGAGCAGCCCGGCCAGGCCGTGTCTCGGTGGCTCTGCAGCTGTCATGGGGGAGGGACCCCAAGACTAGAACCTGCTGGGCACGTGGTCTCGGGGCCTGACAAGCACTGTGAGACGCCGATGGTGCAGGGTCCTGTGGAGCGTGTGGGACCTCTGGGGTGGCTCCTGGCCCCCACAACCAGGATGCTGGTCTGTGGGGCCCTTCCCAGCAGGGTCTGGGCTGTGCGGGCCTCTGGTCACCCCCCTTTGCTCTCTGAGATCCCAGGAAAATGACGTTTGCCCCATCGGTCCTGGGGCCCTGAACCTCCTGGGAGAGGCTGAGGGCAAGTCCGTGTGGTTCCAGGGGGCGGCCGGGGCAGGATGGTGGTCCCTAAGCTGTACGCGGGCACCTCGTGCCCACGGTGCTCTGCAGGGGCCCCGTAGGCGACGGCGGAGGTGAGTCCAGGCGACCTGTCCTGCTCTCACCCACGGCAGCGTCCACGCCCAGTGGGCGCCATGAGGGGGATGGAGGCCCGCAGGCCCGCAGGCAGGCAGGCAGGGGAAGCTCCCAGGTGCACTGCAGGAGGCAGGACCCTGCCCGCCGCCCGCGAGAAGGCTGAGCTCCGGTTCAAGCTCTTGCCAGAAGAAGGGGTGCCCCCGGGTCTGGGACCCAGGCTGAAGGAGGGCACTGCTGCAGAAGTGGGGTGACCCGCAGGCGTTGCACTGGGCCAGCCTGTCCCTCTGTCCCCACGCTCCCAGGACCCACAGACTGTGTGACGAAACACCCTCTGTTCTTCGGGCGAGGGGGTGTCCCCACTGCCAGGACCTAGGGCTGAGGGGAGGGCACCCGGCCTCCTGGCCTGCCTGCTGTGGGCTGTGGCTGCTGGCCGAGCAGAGCCTGAGGCTGAAAACCCTTAAATTATTTATTTGAAAATACAAATGTGATCTCATAAAACGTTTTAAAATCGCGCTCCACAGCAAACACACGTTCACTGTACACAGTCTGTACATCGAGGAGGGAAGGATCGCGGAAGCACCGCGGGGGCAGCCCAGTGTCCGGGATGTGGGGTGGGTGTGGGGCGCAGGGCGCAGGTCCCAGGAGCGGGCAGGTCCTCCCGCAACAGAACTGCGCTCCCTGGGGTGTCACCTGCCGGCCGGGCCGGGTCCGTCTCCGTCTCCGAACAACTCCATGAGAAGCCAGGCTGTGGGGCTAAGGGCGGCCCCACGGTCTCCCCGACCGGCATCCGCTCTGCCCCCCGGGCCGGGGGGGCCCCTTCCAGGTCCAGCTACAACCAGCCTCGGCGCCGAATAAATAAACAGACTTATCACTCGGAACGAGCGCACCTCGTGTTCCGTAAAGAGCTCACCCTCCGAAACCGTCCCACGCGGTGCTGTTTGCTTCCACGCAGGAGCCGCTGTGTGCTGGCCACGCCCACGGCCCTCGGAGCCCGTCACGAGGGCTGCATGTCGTCATCACTGCCCTCTTCTTCCTCCTCATCCTCGTCCTCGTCCAGGTCCACAGTGCCCAGGGCGGACGGGGTCTCGAAGAAGGGTCTCTGGGCCAGCGGCGTCCGCAGGGCGCTCAGCTTCTGCTCCACGGGGCTCAGCTCCGCCTCGTACCTGCAGGAGAAGCCGCGGTGAGAGCGCAGAGCGCGCGGGGCGCCGCTGCGGATGGGGGCGGGGCTCTGAGCACAGGCGGGGACGTAGGAGGCCGTCCAGAGCAGGTGCGTGATGTCCGGGAAACACGTGGAGCCTGCGTGCGCAGCGCCCCACCCCTGCCTTCGGTTGGTGCAGAATCTGCGAGGGGAGGCGGCGAGCGCGGGCCACAACTCCCACACGTAGATGATCGACGACTACTCTTCCTCTCCGTCGGGAGGGGACATGGGAGGAGCGGCCAGCCTTCCACCCCGGGGGCAAAACACCCACAAACCTCTCACCCAGTACAGTCAGGGCTTGCGTCCAGCGGTCCCCAACCTTCCCGGGACCAGGGCATGGTGCTGCGGAAGACACTTTTCCACAGACCCTGGTGGGGCTGGGAGACACAACGCAGCACCCAGGACAGGAGCAGGGCGGCTGGGGACCCCCGCAGAAAAGGGACCCTCAGACCCCACGGGCGACAAAGCCATGCATTCGCGAGGCGGGGAGAGGCGGAAGCGCACGGACCCGCAGATGCTGACGGGACGCCTGCCCAGGGACCGTGTGGAACTGTGGCCGGGCGGGCAGGGACCCGGGTGGGACGGCCTGTCCGTGGATGCAGACTCGTCTGTCCACACGGCGCGGGAAGAAGCGCCGCCCGAAGGCCGCACAGCTGAACGCAAGGAGTGCGACCCCTGAACCCGGGACCCTCCGCAACAGTGAGTGGCCTCTCCTGCCTCCCGCATCCCCATCCTGGCCCCCCTCACCCCCGCGCCGCATCCCCATCCGACCCCTCCCGCACCGCACTCACCCATCCTCCCAGGGGTCCCCCGCAGCCTCCTCCGCCACCAGGATGTCGTACTCCTCGGCCGCGTACCTCTCCCAGTCCGACAGCTCGGGGCCTTCCGCCTCTGCCTCCTGCGGGGACACGCGCGTCACACAGGTGGGCGGGAGGGCGGACGGGCAGGGGCAGCAGGGCCCGGGGGCCGGGCCGCACTCACCCTGAGCAGGGACACCTGCTCCCTCTGCTCGTGGTCCAGGTACTTCTCGATGTTGAAGAAGGTGTCGAAGAAGATGTAGGCGAGCTTGCACCTCTTGAGGTCGCGCAGTGTGATCCTGCCTGCGGGGCGAGGGGACGCTCAGGCCTGGGCCGCCTGCCGGACCGGGCACCTGCGCCTCGAGGAAACCCACCCGGAACCGCGCACCTCCCTGCAGCCCACCCAGCACCGCACGTGCCGCCCCAGCAAGGGATGTGAGCAGTGGACGCGGGAAAGCTCCTCCCTGGTGAGGTCCGAGTCGGGAAGGCGGTCGGAGGGACAGAGGGGGAGCAGGGACAATAGGAGAACAGAGGACAGAGCCCTGGGGTCCCAGCAAGCCGGAGGCAGCGGTGGGCTGAGAGCACGAGCACTGGCCACCAGGGGGCGCCACGCACATGCGCTCGGAGCTGCAGGGAAAGGACGGCAGAGGTTCCCAGCTCAGAGTCCCAGGACGCGACGCTAAGGGACAGGGGTGTGTCTGAGTCCAGAGACTGTGTCCCTCTGACCCCTCTGTGACCCCAGGGGCCCCGCGTCCTTCCCAGAGCACCACCGGCCACCTCGTGCAGGAAGGCGTTCAGGGAGGGCGGGGCCCTGGCTGCCTCGCTAGGTCCCAGCACCGACAGGGATCCCAGGGACCCCAGACCCTCACAGGTGCGGCCGGGACCCCGAGGACGTGGACCTGCGGTCGGGACAGCCAGCCTACGGGCTCCGCGTGCTCTGAGGCAGGCAGCAGCCTGCTGTGGGGAGGCTGGGGGGCAGAGGGCGCAGGACGCGTGGGGGCAGCCTGACGGGTGTGAGAAGGGCAGCACCCACCGGCACCAGGCTGCGACATGCCACGGGCCGCCCCGCGCACTCACTGCGCGGACATGGCTGGTGCCGGTGCCCGAGGCCCGGCCGCCCACCAGGCACTTGGCGGGGGCTCCCCGCAGGCGTCCCTCCTTGGCCCGGGTGTCCTCCTGGCTCACACGGGAGGGCCCCCTCCCCGCCCCCCCCGCACGCGGGGCCCTGGCGGCCGCACCTGGGCACTCGGGCTGCACCAGGTCCAGCATCTGGCAGAGGCAGTCCTCGAAGGGCAGGGCCTCGATGCCCATGCCCTCCAGCCGGCGGCTCTGCTCCTCGTAGAAGTGCTGCAGCTCGAACATGGAGAGCGCCCCATCCCCGTCCAGGTCCATGCAGCGGAACCAGTACTCGATGCTGCCGGGGGCAGGAGGGGGGGGGGCGCGAGCTTGAGCTTAGCCCGACTGCGGCCCGACTGCGGGAGCTGCAGCCGGCCTCCTCCCGGAGCCCCGGTGACCACGCCCCCGACCTCCAGGGATCCACCCCCGGGGACAAGCCCCCACAGCACAGCCCCGGGGGCGTTCTCACTCCGAAGGAGAGACGCCCGCGGCAGCACCAGCCCTACCTGGTCGGGGTCTTCTTGTCTTCCTCGGAGATGAGGAACCAGACGAAGTCGGCGTAGCTAATCTTTCCCTCCTTTTGCACTTTCCGGCCTCTGTGTTTGGGGGTGGAGAGGAGGCCGTGTCCGGGGAGCAGCATCAGGAGGAGACCCCGGTCTGCTCGAGGGGCCGGCCCTGCCGGCCTGTGCCCAGGGCAGGGGCCTAGGGGAGGCTCCTGGGCCTGGTGGGGGAGCAGCTGCTGCGGCCTCGCCCACACTGCCTCACGGCCGCAGGGGCCCGGCCACAGGCTCCCTCGGACGCCCGGGGCCACACGCAGGCCACTTCCATGGGTGCCCATGACATGTGTCCCCCTCACGGCCTCCTGTGACTGTGGTGCGCATCCTCCCTTCCCAGTGACCTGTGGGGCGTGCCCGAGCTGTGTGACGTAACTGTGTGTCTAGTCTGTGACCCGGTGGGACGCCACCTGCCCCCTCCTCGGACGTCTTGTCCTGGCTGTGCACACGGCTGGGCCGCAGCCCCAGGAGGATGGCCCAGCGCACACACGTACCGCGTCACGGCTCCGGAGAAGATCCTCTCGACCATGCGCGTGGAGATGGCTGCAGGAGAGACGGCCGTGAGTGCACGGGCCCAGCTGCAGCCTCGCAGGGCCGGCAGGACGGGGTCTGAGCCACTGGGACGGGTAGGTGGACCCGGGAGCTGGACGTCACGCACGCGGCCCGCACACGCCCGAGGCTGCCAGAAGCGCATCACAGGCACAGACGTGCCAGCGTGCCGGGTGGTCCCCGGGCCTCGTGACAGAGCGGAGGGCAGACAGGGGTGGGCCTGCCATCACAGCGCAGGGCCTGCAGCACTGTCGCTGGGACCGGAATGGAAACACGTCCCAGCTACGTACGATGTAGCCAATCAGCAGAAGCAAAAAGCACCGCGTTACAGGGTGCGGGAACCCCAAACAAGGTGTGTCAAAGGAGACAGTTCCTCTCCCACCATCCTGGAAGCTGGAGACCAAGACCCAGGGGTGGGCAGGGCCGGCCCCCCCGAGGCCTCTCTCCTGGGCGTGTGGACGGCCGTCCTCCCCCGGTGTCCTCACACGGGCGTCCCTCTCGCTGTGTCTGTGTCCCCATCTCCTCTCCTTATAAGGACCCCAGTCCTGTGGGATCAGGGCCACCCCAGCGACCCCATTTCACGATCCCCTCTCTAGACATGTACCCCAAATAGTGGCATTCTGTGGTCCTGCAGGTGAGGACCCGGACACACACATTTTCAGGGACACAGTTCAGCACGCAGGCAGCACTACGCCCAGGAGACGGGCAGTGAAGGCAGCGTGTCCACGTCCCCTGCCCGCCCTGCCTCGGTGGCATCACCCCAGGTGGGAATGGCTGGGGCTGGAGGGTGGAACCTGTTGTCCAAAAGTTTACGTCCCTGTCCCGATCCTCAGGACCTGTGAACTGCACCTTATTTGTCAACAAGGTCTTTGCAGGTGGGACGAGGGAAGGGGCTGAGAGGAGGCCGTCCTGGGTGAGGGTGGCCCTGCCTCTAGTGACTGTGTCCTGAGAAGGGACACAGGAGACGCAGACCCACAGAAGAAGCCACGTGGACACAGAGACAGGAGGGACGCAGCCACCAGCCCGCGGATGCTGGGCTGCCCCAGCCGGGGAGCCCCCGGAGCTGGAAGAGGTGGAAGGACCTGCCCTGGAGCCTGTGGAGGGAGCGCGGCCCCGGGACACCTGAACGACCTCAGGAGCCCAGCCTCCAGGTCACGGGAGGGCGAGTGCTGAGCATGAGGATGTGGTCGAGTGTGAGCAGCGTGTCCTGCACACCTTCCGGGGAGAAGCACCGTCGTGAACTAGCTGAATTTGGACATCTGGCCTCCAGAAGCAAGACAGCACAGCTTCCCGGCACGACCACTCCCGGGAAGGTCAGCTAACGCCAGGGAACAGGTGAGGGAACGCATCTGGGGCACACAGGACGGGGCCCGCTGAGCCCTCCGCCAGGCCCTCTCCGGGAGGGGGTGGGCCCTGCAGCTGCTCCGCGGGGAGCCCCTCAGCTGTGGCCAGTGGCTCACGAAGAGACCCGTGCGGACACCCGCACTCAGCACGTGAGGGTGCACCCGGCGGCCCTGGCCTGACCCTGACAGGCAGGAGGCCCCCCGCACACCCAGGGTCACCCCGAGGAGACGTGCGGTGACACGGGCCCCAGCCGGCTCCGGGGAGCAGCACACCGGCTGGGACCTTCCTGCCTGCGGTCCCCCAGGAGCCGCCCGCCCGCCCACCTGCCCGCGGCAGCAGGCTGACCGTGGTCATTGTGCCGGGCCAGGTCCTGCGGGTCGATGAGCAGGTCGTGGTCGGTGTCCAGCTCCCAGAACTTGCAGTAGATGACGTAGAAGTGCTCGTACGAGAAGAACTCTGTCAGCTGGTTGATGTCCGCCTCCTCCTCCAGCAGCGCCACGTTCTGCAAACACCCGGACGCGCTGCTGCGGTTCCCCAGGCAAAGGCCTCCCCCGTGTGGGGGCCTCAGAAATCCCCCCCCCCCAGGAAGCCACGGGGCCTAGGCCCTGCTTGAGGGTGGGCACGCAGCCGCCCCTGGGGCCAAAATGGGGACCCAGGTGCTGTCCCAGTGGGCCCGGCCCCCGGCAGGTCAGCCCTGCCTCTCGGTCCCCCCATGCCCACGTGCGCACATGCCCTCGGTGCCGGGGGCACTCCACGGTCCCACAGGCACCGCCTCCTGCACAGGTGGCAGGAAACGCAGACCGTCAGACGGACAGAGAATGAATTGAAGTCAGGCCCCGCCGTGCCACGGCCGCCCACCTGCAGGAAGGTGCTCCTGCGCAGCTCCGCACATGTGATCCTCCCAGACCAGGACCTGTTCACAGCGTAGAAGATCCTCTGAATGACCTGCGAGTCAGCAGAGAAGGGCACACGGCTGCAGGACCACCCGCCGCCAGCAGAGGGCGCCCGCTGCCCATGGAAGAGGCAAGTGGGCGGGGCCTGGCACCAGAGGTGGGGGCTGGGGGGCGGCTGTGCCTGAGACAGACACACCTGGGCTGCGGTGGTGCTGCGTGCGGCTCAGACGCAATCCGCTCCACACATGTCCCCACTGACCCGCCATCCCGGGAACAGCGGAAACTGAAGGCTGGGCTAGAACACATCCCGGCACTCACGGAGGCCAGCCCTGCACACCCGGACCTGTGCCCGTCCCAGGACACCCGCACCCCTGTACCTGTGCCGCGTGGGACAGCCGTGCCTGCAGCGCCCCACGTGTGACCAGCCACAGACCCTGCTTACACTCTGTCCACCATCCCGGCCCCGTGACGACCCCATGACGGTGACGGGCGCAGGCCAGTGTGGACCACGGCCCCGGCCCACCCCGTGTTATGAGGCGTGTGCTTCCAACCAGAGCAGTTGCTAGAGCAGCGCGTACCGCGCTACAGGAGCGCTACAGGCCCTGCCCAGCAGGGGGAAGGCAGCGGTCTGGGGCGCCCCCGCGTCCTCACTGTGCTGCTGCGGCAGCCCAGGCCTACACCACGCCCCTCCTGGCCCCTCACGCACCAAGCCCCGCCCAGCAGAGACCAGAGCGAGGAGGTGGGGTCTGGCTGGGTCCTGGAACCCGGCGGGCAGCAGGTACTCATGGGGGTGATGCGGGCAGCAGTTACTCACGGTGGTGATGTAGCGCGAGTGGAACTCTGACGCCTCCTTCAGGAAGGCCAGGCCGGGATGGGTGTTCACCACGTCCTGCACAGGGGGAGGAGCGCAGCTGGGCACTTGAGGTGGCCGCAGGGGCTGCACACACCAGCTCCCCAACCGAGCCCCGTGCCACTGCTCCGAGGGCTGTTGGGCGCACACACGCTGCGTGTGCAGTCACAGACGTGTGGTTACATACGACCACGTGTACAGTCACAGGCATGTTTACATACGACCACGTGACCACGCCCCCGACAAGCCCCATGCCGGGTGCGCCCCCCTCCATCTCAGGGACAGCAGGTCCCACAGGGCACGGCCTGCACGGACATGCCTGTGCCGTCCGCACTCACAGCTGAGGGACCACTGCTGAGTCAGCCCTGGGGGGGTGGGAGGAACCCCCGTGGGCGTGGCCCGATGGCCAGCCTGTGTGGGTGTCCATGCTGCACCACTCTGTGAGGGGGGTGCGCGGGGTGGCCGAGGGGCGGGGGTGTGGGCTGTGCAGGAGGGCGGGGGTAAGGGGCGGAGGAGGGGCTGGGCGCGTGCGCGGTGGCCCAGGCGGTACCTGCAGGAAGGGGACGAAGTCCTCCTGCACCAGGTAGTTGCAGCCCGGGCTCATGAGCAGGTGGACGAACCGGGCAGCGTCGTCGTGGCAGTTCTGCAGGACCCTGGGGGCAGGGAGAGCATCCACGCGGGCTGCTGACACCCCTGCGTGTCCACTGCCCGCCCCAGCGTGGGAATGGGGCGCTGCCATGTGGGGCGTGAACGAAGGCCCCGCAGGACAAGCCGTGAAACAGGTGGCCCGGCCGCCCACCCCAGGCCCAGGACTCACTTTCTCCACATGGCCACGAACTTGTGGACGGAGACGGACCCTGTGCGCTCCCCTCCGGCGCAGCAGAAGAGAGGCCCCTTCCAGTACAGCGGGCAGCCGCAGGCCTGCGTACAGGGCACCGGCGTGAGCGCGCGCCCCCTGCGCACCCGGGACGGCAGTGCGCACTAGTCTGGCTCTGCCGGGCGCCGAAATGGATCCCACTGCGGGGCCCCCACCCCAAGAAGGGCAGCAGCCTGACAGCGGCGAGCAGCAGGTCCCCCTCCCTGGACACGAAGCGGCAGCCGGGGAGCCCCCGGGGAGACAAGGACAGTGTACGTTGGAGAACGTCCTGAGTGCCATGACAAAGGTCACCTCACACCGTGTGCAACGCAGCGGACTTGAAACAGTCAACTACATCTCGGCAGCACTCCGTGCGAAGAAACACAACACCGGTAACACCGGTGCCCGGGTCTGCGCCCCCCCCCCCCACACCCTGCCCCCAGCGCAGCTGACTGAGGGCATGCGCAGGCCACAACGACTCGATGCAGCCCAACCAGCCACCAAGGCACGTGCACGGACCGCAGATGACTGCGCTGCGCCTGCGCCTCAAGGGCACGTTAAGGCCGACGTCGCCCCAGCGGTTAGTCTGGTCCTTATGCCTCATCCCGTCCGCACCCACGGTCTCTCATGGGTCCCTGTCTGCTGCCCACGCCCACGGCGCGGCGGGGAAAGAAACACAGGTCTCCTTCAGCAGTCGCTTTCTGCCCACTGTGGACCTAATGCCCTCAAGCTGCTCGGAGCGGCGGCACCCAGAGACCAGACGGCGCTGCGAGGACGGAGGCTCAGCGGACGCAGAAACCCTCGGCGCGTCCTCACGCCACCTCTGCCAGCAAGTACCGCGGGCAGGGACCCCGGCGGGCCTGAGAGCAGCACCACACATGCAGTGACCCGGCCGGTGCAGCATCTGCCTGTCCGCCCAAGGCCGGGTAAGCACCGATCACTCCCAGGCACAGGCGCACTCCGGAGAGCAGCGGCCAAGGGCGCGCACACTCCTCTCCCAGCAGGACGCCCGTCCCCGCAGTGCAGGCTATGGACCGAGCTGGGCTGCCCTCAGCCCCGAAACAAGTCCCGGCTATGGAAACGGACAGTGGTCGGAGCCCGTCGCTGCCCACCACCTGTAGGGGTAAGTTGAACATCCAGGAGCTGCTAAACACGAACACCGGAACCACCACCGTCCACACGACTCCTGCGCACGGGAGACGTGGCAGGACGGTAGGACCCCACGACCACAGAACGGAACTGAGAGATGCAACAGCTGCATGTGCGCGCACCCCGGGGCTGCGCTCGGGAGCAAGTCTGTACCGCGTGGCGGGACACGCGCCCAGGACAGGAGGAGGGCAGACGCTGCGGAGAGAAGACAGTAGTACCCCCATGTCTGCGGAAACAAGGACGTGGGTGGCGCACAAGAGCCTGGAAATCAGCGTTGCAGAAACACCACTAACACTGAACGCTACTTTTTGGGAAAGATCAGAAAACTAAATCGTGGACACAGGGATGGAGAATACGGAGATGGGGCCCGCATGTCCACGTCAGAAGTGGCGGGGTGAGGTCCAGAGACTGCGAAGCTGGGGAACTGGGCAAAAGAAAAACAGGAGCCGCTGCAGCGGCAGCTTAGGGCAGAGGTGCGGAGGCTCAGGGCTGCGTCCCGCGCTGCAGTAAACCAGCTGTCATCGGGAGGAAGTCAGCAGCCAGCGCCAGCCGGCCCAAACAGCTTCCCTGCTGAGCTCAGCACCAGCGCGCTGAGAAACCGCAGCCACAGCGAGGAAGCGGCTCAGGACAGACAGGAGTAAACCCGCCCCCGCGGGGCCCAGGCCCGCCGCTGCGCACGCAGCAGACGCTGCCGCGCAAGGGCAGACCCCTCGCCGCCCGCACCGGACCGGCCACACCGGGGTCACTGGGACGTTGCCGTCCACCCGAGAGTGGGGGTCCAACACGAGCGGATGCTCAGTCCCCAAGACACACGGTGTCGCACCCAAGTCCGCGGCGGTGGTGCGCGCTGCAGGGTGCCGGCCTGCCGAGGTGCAACCACGTGACTCCACAGCACGGCCCCGGTGACACCCAGGGACCACACCGTTGCTGAAAGAGGATCGAGGCCTCCACAGGGGGAGCCCCAGGGCACACCCGGCGTGCTGACGACTCCCCCAAAGGGAGGCTCACGGAGGTCGGAGCTGGGGGACGCAGGCCGGTAAGGGGCCTGCACCCGCACCCCAGAGGCCGCCCGACGCCAGTGCTGAGGCTGCCGTGCGGGGGCCGAGGTCACTCTGCGGTGCGTGGGCACACCAACAGCGGTCACGGCTCCACAAGTGGAGGAAGAGCCGCCGCCGCTCCCGCAGAGCTGAGGCGCCTGTGCTGAGGCTGTTGTGGGCAGGATGGCACCCAGTGGACTGCAGAAAGGGGCCTCGCGGCTGGTCAGCGGCGGGGCTGTGACTGGCGGCGTGGCTGGTGGCGACACGCGGTTCCACACACAGGCACACGCTCCACAGGTCCCAGCCCGGGATGCAGAAGACCAGCTGGAAACGCAGCCTAGCCCCCGAGGAGGGGCCCACCCCGCCCCCTGTCCTGGGCAGGACCTGCAGGAGGCACTGTAGGGCCGGGGTTCCGGGTTTGCAACCCAGGACACACAGGTATGGAAGGCGGGAAGAGACACCGTGAGGGCCACTCTGCCCGCACTGAGGACATCGGCAAACTGCAGACCCCGGCTCGGGGACAAGAGGGGCCCCGGCCCTGAGGGCACGCGGCCAGGGGTCTGTGTGGCACTTGCACCTGGGGCGGCACTTGGGCCTCACCCCTCGCTCACCTGGGAGGTGACACGGGACATGCCTGCTCCCTGGTTCGGGACAAAGGGGAACCCAAGGCCGTATGGGCAGGACCCTCCGATGGAAGGGGGCAGGCCCAGGGCCACCGGCTCTGACTGTGACTGCGGCAGGATGCCTACCTTGGCCACTCTGCCCATGTCCTCCATGGTGGCCCTCTCCTGTGGGAACTGGGCAAAGGTCCTCTCGATCTTGGCGATGACGGCGTCCGTGTTGGCCGTGTCCTGCGGCCGACCGCGAGGAAAGTAGAAGGCGGGAATGCTTTGGCTGGAGGCTGGCGGCCGGGGCTCCTCCTTCCTCGTCTGCACCTGGGAGACAGCACAGGAGGCGGCTCCGTCAGACCTGCGGTGCGTGCCGGGCCGGCCGGGACTCGTCCCGTAGTGCAGGCCCCGAGCTGCCTGCCCCGGGTGCGGGCAGGGGACTCCCAACCGCCCTGCGGCTGACTGCAGCCCGAGCCGTGCACGCGGCAGGCGACACTCCCGCAGCGAGTGCCACGCGGGGCCGGACCCGCGCTGCCCAGTAGCGTCCCGCTGCTCTGCCCGGGGCGGGGGGGCCCCAGGACGGGGACGGCTGCCACCCCGGCTGCTGAGGCCACCCCGCACCGCACAGAGTCTGCCCCGTACTGCCTCCCCGCGGGTAACGCAGGGCCACACTGGTGGGCCATGCACCCTCTCACAGGGTTGGGGGCTTTGCCTGCGGCTCACGAGGATGCTGGTTGTCCTGTGTCCTCACGACATCAGGATGCCCGCCCCCCCAGGGCTGGGTGGCACCTCCACCCCAGCCCTGCCCCAGCCTCATTCTGGCGACTCTGTGCTGTGGACCCCCGTGTCAGGCCTAGACAGACAGGAGTGGGCTGTGCCCGGCTGTGCTGGGTGCACCAGGCCATGACCTGCCGTCACTGTCCCATCTGCAGACAGCGGTGGACGTGTCCTGTGCAGTGTGCACGAAGCCACGGCTCTGGGACTCAGTCCCCTCGGGAGTGAAACTGCGCTCACAAGCACACACCTCGCCTGCCCCAGGCGAACTGCGGCCCCGATGCGAGGGGACGGCAGGCCGTGCCTGTGCTGGGCTCCCGCAGGCTGAACCTTGGGGACGGGCCACCCAGCACCGACCCCTGGTTGTGGGTGTGCGGTGCCCCTGGGGCTCGTGCAAGGTCTGCTGAGAAAACCTGAACGAAACGGCAGGTTTGCCGTCAGCAGACACCCGCAAGGAAATGCTGAGGGCTGGGTGTCGGGTGGGGGCCCTGCGCCCCCAAACACGGCCGGAAGTGCACAGGGGAGGCAGGCCTGAGGGGGTCGGTGCAGCTGGGGGGCAGCCTGCACGCGCCCGGCACAGGGATCTGACAGGAGGACGCAGCCTCGCCCCCGCTGAAACCCGCAGGACCGCAGCAGCGTGCGCATGCGCATGCGGCGTGGGGACCCGGCCGTGCACTCGGGTACCGTGAGCGGCCCCCACTGCCGGGACGCGCAGGGCGCCGGGAGGAGGGTGAGCGGCCCGGGGACGCAGTACAGAGCGGGCAGGGAAGGGCAGGGAAGTAAACAGCAGATAAGGCTGCAGGCAGGCAGGCAGGGAGGGAGGGGGGAAGGCTCCTGGGACGTGTGAATGGGCTGAAGAGCGAAGCGGGCCAGGCTGGAAGAGACCTCGTTTATTTGTGAGAGACGCGGAAGGACAGGGACAGGGACGCCTTCTGAGGAGACGGAGAAAGAGCAGGGACATGGCAGTGAGCGCGAAGCCGGGGCGTGTGAACGCACGGCCGTACCAGGGCACCGCCGGCCTCGGGCTCCCGCACTCGGTAGGAATGGGCCAGGCCGCATGGTACGCATGTTAAGTGCGCGTTCCGCGAACGGCATTTCCAAGTCACGCCGGGTTTACGGGCGTGTGACCCCATGGCAAGCCGAGGAGGAAACTGCCGTGTCCACAGGCAGGCTGAGGACGTGGGCCCTGCAAGGAACAGCATCACCGCGTCCCAGGGGTGGGAACCGTAACACCGCAAGTACCCGGGTGCCGGGGCCGGCACCAAGGGCAGGCGCTGGCAGGAAGTGCCCACACGCAGCGCGGAGGGAGGCTGGGCGCAGGGCGCCCCCGCCCTGCCGCGCCCCCGCCCTGCCCCCCCCCCCCCAGAGGTGCCAGGACCGGGAGAAGCAGCACAAGCTGGCGTGGACACGGGGATTTGCAGGCTTAGCCTCCGGGACAGAAATAGAGCCGCCGGCACAGCTGCGGAACACTCTCTTCCCGCCCTGCCGGGAGCTGGCCAGCTGCCGCAGCGGACTGTGCACCGGGGACAGCGTTTCCTGACCGCGCTGTGACCGGGCTGGACACCAGCGAGGGGGACACACGCAGCCGGGGCAGGTGCCAGGACGTGAGCGTGCGCGAGGGTAAGGAGGGCCGTGAGGTGGGTCGCCGGCCGCCCAGAGAGGCCGTGCAGCAGGGCGCTGCTGCACAGAGCGCTCCTCGGCCTGCTCTGCTGCCCTGCCCTGTCCCTGGCGACGCCACGGACGGCGCCCTCCCCCACACAGAGCTATTTCCGACGGGTCCCAATTCCAGGAACTGCAGGGACGCCTGCGGCCTCGCAGAGCACACTGTACCACTGCACTCGGGCCCTGGCCCTGGTGAGCACGCCCCGCAGGTGGCGACAAGTGTGTGTGTGTGCACAGGCAGCGTGCTCGGGGTGCTTGAGTCTGCACGAGACAGCGGCCGGGCCCGTGGACACACTGCTCCCCACCGAGGGCCAGGCCCGAGTGCTCCGAGCACGTGCAGGACTCAGGAAGTGAGCCTGTCCAGCTGCTCCGCACAGGCCGGGCAGCGGGGCCCCAGCACACGGGAGGGGCCCCAGCACGGGCAGAGGCGCGCCCGCAAGGACCACGAAGCGCTGCAGGGTCCCGGGGCAGATACCCACAGGGCACAAGAACTGGCCACCACGCTGGGCCCTGGCCCTGCGGCCCAGCCCAGCGGCACAAGGATTCTGGGAGAGTCGAGTCGGGCACCCGCAGCACCGCTGCCTCTGCCAAAGGGAGACCACAGCTTCCATCTGGGTGCCCAGGGCCTTCCACGCCCCTGGCAGACCACCCGGGACGACCACAGTGAGCGACCAGGTCCACGTCTAACAGAGGGACGACACATGAAGATGAGAAAGCCAGCCCCTGGCAAGGGTTTCTTGAGAAGCCGCCTGCCTGCACCCTAGCTGGGCGGCTGGGAGCGCCACCCGGCACACAGGAAGCCTGCGGTTCCGTCCCTGGTCAGGGCATGTGCCTATGTGGGCAGTTCGAGGCCCGGTCGTGGTCCCTCCCGTACCGGTGTGTGCGTCTGCCTCCCTGTATCCTCCTCTCTCTAGAATGGCAGTAAATGTGTCCTTGGGTGAGACAGGCGCCCACGAGGGGCGCCCACGGCTACAGGACCGGCGGCGGCAGCGGCGTGCCTGTGCACGGAGAAGGCGGGGCAGGGGATGGGGAGCAGCCGGTGCCAGCCGCGAGACGTGCACAGTGAGCGGCGTGTGGAGGCCTGCACCCTGGCCTCGTGCGCGGGGACCCCGGGGGTCCCAGAGCTGGGACCGAGAAGTGCCCAGGACTCCCTGCCCGGCACCGTGATGCCGACAGCACAGTCCCAGGTGGGCGGACGTGGCTGACGGACCTCATGGCCATGCTGCAGGCGGCCCCGTGGCCCAGACGCACTGCCGTCTGCCTGGCGGGCAGCACCGCGTCCCTGTCAGTGTGACCCCACCCCCACCCTCACCCTGTGGGCTCCTCACGGTCCACGGTCCCATGATTTCCACCCCGGCACCGCGCACACGTGCCAACCTGCTGAGGCTGTCCCGCGGGGCACGCTGACCCACACCCGGCGGAAACACGCAGGCAAGGCTCCTCTGCCCCTCCCCCCCGCAGGAACGACCCTCTGGTTCTTCCTCGTCCAGGGGGCCCCTCACAAAGGCATTCACACTACGCACACTGTCCTCCCCAAAACTGCCGTGGACAGGCGTGCGGCGTGACGAGAAACAACGCCCCAGTCAGGGCACGCGGGGGCTCCGCTGCCCAAACGCTGATGAGTCTGCACGAGCAGCCGCCCTGACACAGTTCAGACGCGAGGACCGGGGACGCGCTGGGGGGCCGTTCTGGGGGGCCCGCGCTGGGGCGCCGGCCATGTGAGGAGCAGGTGCGAAGGCACTGCATGGCCTCTGTCCCGCAGGGCGCCGCCGACGGCCACACGGCCGCCTTCGTTGTGTGCCAAGCAAGGGCACGCCGCGCGGCATCCACCGTGAGGGCCCCCGCATTCGGATGAGTTTGGACAGACTCCCCTTCACCAGGAGGGGCAAAGCGCAGCCCCAAGGTGCCGGCACACAGTGCGTGGAGCTCGTGGAGCTCAGGAACGCGGGACAGACAGGAGGGGGCGGACGAGCAGCCGTGTGGTCCCGGAGAAACCCCAGCGGGAGCAGGGCAGACAGCGGGCCTGCGTCCCCCCCAGCAAAGCGTGCGATCTGGCGCAGCGTCGTCTTCAGGCCTCGACAGGGCGGCGGCTCCACCGCTCGGCCAGAGGCAGGGACTGTGCAGCAGGGTGGGAGCACCCAGCGGGAGGAGAGGGAGCAGCGCCGGTCACGCAGGGTGCGCACGAACCCCGGGATCGCTCCGCAGCTGCCTGCACTCAGGCACGGAACACGTGCAGCCGGCCCCGCCGGAGCTCTGGCTCACGGCTCTGAGCCTCTGAGCGCTCACGGGAGTCACGGCCCAGCCCCGCCGCCGCCCTCCGTCCCCGAAAAGCACTGAATTCTGTTCTCCGGGTGGCCCAGGGCGTGACTGTCTCAACAGATCCCCTTAAAACGCACCACAGCCCACGGCACAGCGCCGCCCGCCCCAGCGAGGCTTCGGCGCCACACACGTGTGCGCACGGCACTCTCTGCACGGGGAGAGCGTGCCTGGGCCCCGACAAAGGGCCGAGCCCCGCCGCTTCCCTGCCCGCCGTGGGGCCGTGGGGCGCACGCTGAAGCCAGTCCCGCAGCCGCGGGCGGCATCGCCGGCCAGACCCGGGGAGAGACGGTGCTGCAGCAGTTTCCGGAGGGAGCGATGCCCCAGCAAACTTCCCGGGCCCGCCCGCCCGCCCGCGCGCGCGCGGACCCCGCCGCAGCGGCGGCAGAGTGGGAGCAGCCCCCCTCCCGCCCCAGGGACGAGCGAGGGGCCGGGCGCGGACCCACGGGGACAGACACGCGGATGGTGGACGGACGGAGGACGCGCCGAGCTGCACCTGCTGGAAGGCCTTGAGCCGCTTCTTGAAGCGGGAGGGCAGCACGAAGTCGCAGCCGCGGGCCAGCGAGGCCAGCTCCTGCCTCAGGTCCGGATCCTGGCGCAGGGACAGCTCCCGGAGCCGCATGTCCACGCGCATGGGCCACCGGGGCCCGGGGTCTCGGGGCCGGGCCGGGCCGGGGGGCTCGAGGCGGCAGCTGTGCCGGGCGGGGCGGAGCGGGTGGCCGGGCTCAGCGGGCTCCATGCGCGGCCGGGCGGGCGCTCTGGGGGCCGGCCCTGGGCCGCACGCATTCCACAGGCTGAGGCGGGCACATGGCTGGAGGGTGGGGGAGGCAGGGCCGGCGGGGCAGTGGCGGCTGAGCAGGGAGCCCGCGGCGGCGGCGGCGGCGGCAGCCGAGAGGGAGGGAGGGAGCCCACGGCGGCTGCCGGAGCTGTTCTCTGTGCCGCTGGCGGGAGGGGCGCAGCCACCGTCTGCAGCTCAGCCCACAGAGGGACGGGGACAGAGACTGACACTGAGCAGGTCGGCGGCGGCGAGAGGACGCGGGGACCGCGCCGGCGAGGTCCCAGGAGGGAGGGGACAAAGGCGCGCTCCAGGGAAGGGGAGGCTGTGCAGCCGCGGACGGGACCTGTCCCGGCGCGCGCGCCCTGCCCTGTGGCTCTGGGCCGGCCGAGGCCGGGGCAGCTGCTCCCTCCCCGCAGGCACGCGCGTGCGCGCGCGCGCACACACACACACACACACACACACACACACACACACACACACGGTCCGCCGGCTCCGCCCCACTCCCCCGCGGGTCCAGCGCTGACACCTCGGGCCTCAGCTCCCGAGGGCGGGCTCCGGCCGTCTGCCCAGTGCGGAGGGGCAGCCAGGGAGTCCGCAGGGCCGGGTGGCGCTGGGGCCACTCCGCTCGGCTCCGGGATGCGATGCGGATGCTGCAGGGTGGGACGTCCTGACCGTGAGGCGGATGAAGAGGGCGGGGCGGCCGGGGTGAGGCCCAGATGCCGAGTTCACAGCCCAGGCCTCCCGGACGGAAGGAAAGACAGGGCCACGAAGCCCAGGGAGGCCCCACACGGGGACTCCGAGGAAAAGTCCTCTCAGCAATGATGCAGGTTCATGAGCCCTGGGCCGCAGAGCAGAGTGCCCCCCTCCCCAGGGAAGGTCGTGCAGCAGACGTGGGGACACAGGACACAGCAGTTAGCGCCAGTGCTGCCCAGAGGGGAGCCCGGGAGGGGCCCCGCCGGTGACAGAGCGCGGGCTCTGCTGGGGGGGGGGGTGGCAGGCCTCCGGGACCCTGTGTGCTGACGCCAGGTCAGCAGCACTAAGTGGGGTGGGGTGGGGTGGGGGCCGTGGGACACCTGGGCCAAGAGGGAAGACAGCCTCACAAGTGTGGCCAGGATGCTGAGCAGCGCCTCACTCCACCTGGGGTCCCACACCCCGAAACAGTCAGGGCCCACGCGCCTCACAGCCTGGCCCTGGGCGGCACCTGCCTGCCCGCCAGCGCCTGCTGCCCAGGAGGAGCCCTCTCCCCCAGGCACAGTCCACGCTGCTCCCCTCAGCAAGGCCCCCAGAGGGCGGCCTCTCCTGGTCTTCCCCCCTCCCTGTGCCCTCGCTTGGTCACCCAGGGCCCCCCGGAGACTGCCAGACATGGCACCACGCGCAGAGGGGTCGCCAGCTCCCCGCGCCAGGCCCCCAGCCTCATGGTGACAGGGTCCCCAACAGGCAGGCACCGCCGCCAGTGTGTCCCTGCCACTGGGGACAACGGCGCCAGGGCCGAGCTGGGCCCACGGAGCACAGCAGCCTGACCACTGCCCACGCCGCGTCTCTGATGGAGGGATGGCCCCTGCTCCTCCAGCAGCCCCCAGGCAGGCAGCACGCAGCCCCCGTGGGCTCCAGCGCTGTTTGGGGTGCGGCGCTGCATGTGTCAGGGCTGCCGCACCAGCCGCACTAAAGTGCAGCCCCCCACACACACACACATTCTCCACCATATCCACGCACAGTTCCTCGGCCGGTGGTCCCTCCCACCCCCGCTCACCCCAGGCACCGCCAACCACTCACCGCCCTGAGTTCTGCCCCCTCCCGCTTATCACCAAGTTGGGGGCACACAGGAGGGGCCCTGGCTGCCTCTGCCTCTTCCTTCAGTGTCCGCACCACCTGAACCCCTATTCCTTTCTCAGGGTCTCTCAGGGTCGCCACCTCGGGGCTCCCGCTCCTGCCTCTTCCCCTCTCTGCGCAAGTCCAGCTTCCTGCCCACTCCTTGAATGTCACGAAGGACGCAGGGTGTGACCCCCTCCAAGTTCCCCAGACAGGCAGCTGGGAGGGGACGCCACCCCTAGAGGGACGGAAGACAGGGTGCTGGCTGAGCGGGGCTGGAAGGCTGGGTGGGTGCTCGAGCTGCACCCTGACACCCAGGGGCCACACGCAGGAGGCCCCTCGGCACCGCGCTGCAGACATGCGGCGTTCAGAGTGATGCTGCTCGGGGAACTGGAGCCGGACGGCCACCCAGGTGGCCGTGGGGCGGGCGGCCAGGCGCTCCCCCAGACGGGCGCAATCCTGCGTGCTGGCCGGCTTCCTGCCGGGGGGCTCTCATTTGTCCTCCTTCCCTGCAGACCTGGAGAGCAGGTGCTGCTCCCGTAGCTTGGAACGCCGGCTGTGTGCTGCCCCACCGGCCCACCTCCCTGCGCAGGGGAGCCGTCCTCTGACCACAGACAGGGAGGAGACCTACGACGCCCAGGACTCAGACCCCACCGCACGCACTGCCGGCCCACCACCTGCCCTGCTCCAAGCCTGAGCCGCAGGATCCCACTGGGAAGCCGCTTCCTGGAAGGGCACCAGGCGCCCCCTCCCGTCTCCCGAGTGGGCCCCTCTGGTCCTCCAGGAGCCAGTGCGCACAGAGACAGGAGCACCCTGGACCTGTGCTCCTGGGCCTGCGGGACCGTGGACCCGCCGCCTGCTCTGCAGAAACCCCGGCAGCTCTGGACGGACCATGCGCCACAACAGGGCCGCGTCTTCCCACATGGAAGGCACGGTCCTGCGCCCGCCGAGGACCGCTCGCTGGACCGCGGGGCCACGGACCAGGGTCCCAGGGCCTCCGAGACCTGCGTGCACGCTCTCGCAGGCTGCCAGCTGCCTCCTCGTGCAGAGTAGACCTGTCCCTACCCCGTGGCCCCACTCCCTCGGGGAGGCAGGCACAGGGCACAAAACGCAGGAATGCACCTTGGAGCTCGGCTGGGCCTGGTCCCGGAAACACAGCAAAGACACAGTGGGAGCTCCGTAGGACGACGTGAGCAGTCCAGGGCGTGCGATCCGGGGAGTACGGACGGACGGTGCAGACGCACGGACGCCAGCGGGGCAGGAAACTCCGTCAGGGCTGGAGGGAGCGACCTGAGCCCCGGCCCGTACGCACAGCCTGGCGCAAAGGGGCAGGCTCCAGCAAGGCTCCACCACGCAGGCTCTGTGTTCCCTGGGAAGGGCTCCAGGTCAGAGCTCAGCGACGATTCCACGGGACTGTTGTTCCCCGGGGGTCCTGACAGGCCTCCTGCCGCGCTCCTCTGGGGGGATCTACGCCTGGCGGTCCGCGAAGCTGCCCCACGGCCCACACTCCTGGGACGCTCACTTCCCAGAGAAAGTCCTGGATCCGGCAGAACACCACCACCAACTCGGCCAAGCGCCCGCCGGTCTTTGGGTGGATGTCCACCTGCCACTCTCCTCTGGGTGACGGCTGCATTTTGGTGGGGACCCTGTGACACTGAACGGTAGCAGTTTGTGCTGTGCTTAGTGCGGTGGATGGCGCAGCGGCTGCCACCGAGAACTGAAAAGTTAACAGCAAATTCCAATACCGTAGGTAGATTTCAGCGCCGACCCTACGTTTTTCCATAACAAGTGCAGGCTGCATCTTATTAAACGGACCCTGTGCTAAACGGCAGAAATCAGCTTGTGTTTCACGCTCTGTCCAACTCCAGACACACTAGGGCTAAAACCTCAACGCTCAGGAGCTCGTCATCCCAATAATCCCCGTTGCGGTTCGATCCCCAGTCGGGGGGGGCACGCAAAAAGCAAACCCATGAACGCGTGATTGAGCGGAGCAACACATTGATCTCTCTCTCTCTCACGTGAAAAATAAAATGTTTCACACTACCTGAAGAAAACTCCAAAATTACGGCCAACATGGGACCCTGCGTTTTCAGCATGTAGATCTGTCTTTTTTAGGGGGTGGGGTTGGGGGGTGGGGAACACACCGCGGGCGCCAGCGCTCACATCTGCCGTTGCCCCCCCCCCCCCTGCACCGGCACCTGCCACGCGTCCGCGTCCCGAGTTACCTGGCCCTGGGCAGGCGGTAGCGGAAGGAAGAGAAACTTACTCCTCTCGGCCCTGCCGACCTGCGAGTCCCGCGGACGTGCGGCCCATGCCTGGGGCTGGAGGCGGCTCCCACGGGCAGCGCGGGCGCCGCGGGAGCCGGGGCGGCGGGCGTGGGCCGGGACCGCCCCGCGTCGCCATCGCCGCAGTCGGCCCGCCCGGGCGCCCGGATCCTCTGCAGACAGTCCCGCAGCATGGCCTGCGTGCCGGCCTCGCTGAGCCAGCGCAGGAACAGCTCGTCCACCTTCATCTTCAGCACGGGCTGGAGGGCTTTGCCGGGCGGCATCTCCGAGGCTCGGCCCCGCCTTTCTGGGAGCCCCGATCCTGACGCCAGGGGTCGAGCGCGGCCGCCAGGGGCCTCAGGGGGTGCAGGACACAAGTGCAGGCGGTGCCCGGCCGGGCTGGGGTGCGGGCCCGGGGCCCGGGAGGAGGCGGCGAGCGGCCTGACGAGACTTTGCGGTCCGGACGCGGCGGCGCCCGCGCCTCAGGGGTTTGCACAGACTCGCAGACACCGGCAGAGGCGGCCCAGTCAGAATGCGCGCGGCTCAGAGCAGCTTCAAAACGGCCGCGCCAGCCGCGCTCCCAAACAAAGTCGCCTACGTCTCGCGTCACCGCGGCGCGTGGCGTCATCATGGCGGCGCACGTCGCCGCCCACAGAGGCGCCGGCCGCCGACGTCCTGCCGGGGGCATTGGTGGAACCCGGGGCGTGTCGGCGCTGGGGTGGGGGCGGGGACGGGGAGTGGCGGCCACCCCGAGACAAATTGTTCTGCTCTGGGGCTTCTTAGGGGTGCGACCCACGCGGGCGACGCAACCCTAGGGCCTAGGAGGTGCGAGCTCGCGCTGTGCGTGGTCGCCGGGGTCTGGGTCGGGGGCGGGGGGGAGTGGGTCGGTGGGTGGAGCATGCGCACTGCGTGCCCACCGAGAGTGAGCCGGAGACCCGGCAGTGCGCGCCGGAAGAGAGGAGGAAGAGGGGCGTGCGCCGTGCGTGCTCGCGGAGAGCGGCCGGGCACGCGCAGTGCGTCCCCCGAGCTCGGGAGCGAGCATGCGCGATGCGGGGCCGGGAGCGAGCGCGAGCGCGAGCCAGGGCCTTCAACGCCAGGGGCAGGTCCTGAGCGCGGGCGCCCCGTTTACGTTCATTCAGTTTTTACCAAGTGGTAATGATGCGTTGGAGGCGTGCAGCTACTGTCAACGCTGGTGCGTTTGGATGAGAGTGAACTGCTTTTCTTTTTTCAACTGCATCTATGACTTCAAAAATAAAAATAACAAATCTGGAGTTAATCACATGACTTTGCCCCATGCCTCGTTTATTTCACGGTATGCTTCTTCTCCGTTGCACACATGCACCTCTTTCCTTTGTTCCTGATCTTTTTTATTATGTAAAATTGTTTTTTTAAACAAAAGTTTTCTGAAGTTTTTGCTGGTTTCTGGTCTCTTTTAGGGGTAATTGCAGGGTGTAACGAGCCGGGTTCTGCTAAACACTTATGCACAGGGTCGATATAGGCAGACCGACGACATAACTGTTTTAAGTCAACGATTCCAAGCTCAGCTCGTGTCCCTGCCTGGAGGTGGAGATCCGTGTGCCCTGAGTCTGCACAGCGCCACCGGCAGGGATGCTGAGTTAGGTCCACGCATCGGGAAGCACATGCCCGGTGTGCGACGCTGTCCCTGCTGGGGCGAAGCACACCCGCGCACAGCTGTCTGTCTGAGCATCGCATACAGCTCTCTTGTCCAAGAACAAGGCTGCCTTTCACTCGGGGGCTGCCGTGAGCTGCCTGTCAGAGCGCCATTCATCAGCGGTTTGGGGGGAAGAGGGTTTGTGGAGCCGCTGCACAAGCCGGCTTTATCCGCCCGGGGCGCAGCGGGGAGGCCGAGGGAGAGCCTGTGCGGCTGCCAAGGGGACAGAACTCTGCGGCAGGATGGGCACAGAATGCCCCTTCAGGGTGTGCGGGCTCGGCTGAGCTGCCCCAGGAGCACAAAGAGGGGCTGTGGCCGGGAGGTCTGTGGGGACGGGCACTGCCTGCCCCAGCAGGAGCAGGGGTCTGCTTGTGGCATCGGGGGCAGCTGAGCTGGTTCCTTTTGTCTCCCACGGATGGCAAGGGGTCCCGGGGACAGAAGAGGGGGTGGGGACTGTGCTCACAGAAGGAGAATTCTGCAGGACTTCCCAGAAGGAGGCCTGAGCACCAGCTGGGTGGGCTTGCTTCCGAGGTGCGTTGTCTAGGCCAGGTGGGAGGGTGGGCCACACCTTCCTTGGTCCACCTGAGCCCTGGGGCCACACCTGAAGCTTCTGCAGAGCCTGGATCTCACACCATCCTCTCAGGGTGATGCACCAGAGCCCCAGGTGGTTGGTGGCACACTCAGGCGTGAGAAAGGAAGACGCCTCTGAGGAAGTGTGCAGGGAAGCAGATCCCACCGGCCCTGGAGTTGGCCTTGAGCGCCAAGCACACGTACCCAGTGCCGCCAGAGATCAGAAGCAGATTGAGCTTGTGTCTGCTACCTGTGTGAACCGCAGTGAGCTCCTTTTGTCTCAGTCTGTGCCTGGCTCCTTGGAGCGGACGCTGGAATTGCCACCGAGATGCACGTTTGATGCCAAGTCATCTTCTCTCCAAGCACCTAACGAGGCGTTCAATGAAACCTCTGTCCGGGTCCCTTTCTGATTGGCGGGTCTTGGTACCATTTATGAATCCCAGCTCCATCTTTCCCTTTCCCACTTGTACTTGCTTTATGGCTGACGGATTCCTTTTTCTACATTTGGTTTCGTTTGTGGCTCCAGCAGCCTGCCTTCCGTGCGACTTTAAAGCGCGGGGATTTGCTCCTTTCCGGGGCTGTTCCTGTCCGTCTCCTCACGGGGCACGGGCCGCTGACCCGCAGGCCCATTCCACTCTTTGAATACCACATGTTTCATGCCTGTCGCCGCCGAAACGTTTCCTTCCTGCGCAGCCGGCACCCGCTTCCTGCCGCGCACAGGCAAGCCAGCACCCAGCGCCCCACTTTCCTGATTAAAAGCAGAGTGGTTTTACGGGAGAGGTTTCGCCAGACAGGACGATGAATCAAATGGCCTTTGAAGGTTTTTACAGCCGAGACGGTTTTACGGCCATTCCTTATGGGCTCTCATGGCGCTGCCATCGGAACAGAAGGGGGGCAGCCCATTAAAATCTCTGCCTAAACAGTATCATTTCTGATGAAATGCTAGGTGACCCTGCTCATTGAAAACACTAGCTTTATTTTGTTAGCTCCGTTATGATAAGCTTTAGAAGGACGACAGGGTTGAACAAATCGGGGACAGTGTAACGAATTGATAGCAGTTCTAGCTGAACTAAAGAGAACCAAAAAGTAAAAATAAATTTAAAAAATTCTTGAGAAGCACTCAGATTTGCCCTTTCACCCACAAAAAAACACTTGTACCGAAGTACTATGTGCCTATTTTCCTGAGTATTTGTGGTGAACCTTTTCAGATGGTCACTAGCTTGCTGTAGCCAACATCCCCGTTTGAAGCAGCAACAGGAGCCCAGGGTGGTGCGGCTCAGTGGGTCGGCGTCATCCTACAAAGCGAAAGTTGCTGGTTCGATTCCCTGGCAGGGCACCTGCCTAGGTTGCCGGTTCAGTCCCTGGTGGGGGCGAGTACGGGAGGAAGGTGATGGATGTTTGTGTCCCTCTCTTCCCCTCTCTCAAAACAAACAAACAAACAAACAAACAAAAAACAAATATAAATCAAATGGAAAAAAAGACAAGCAGTGAATGGTGGGGGCCGGAACATTGACACACACAGCTGTGTGCCACTGGCCGCCTCACCGTTTTTTGTTTGTTTGTTTGTTTGGTTTTGGTTTGTTTTTATCCAGTGACTGCCCCAATGCGTGCTATTCACTGTGAGCTCTTCCCACCCGCTTGCCTGCCTCTGCCGGTCCTTTCTGCTTTAATTTACTCACAACGTGTTCATTATGCGGGAGCAGAGCCTAATTAAACTGGTTAGGATTGGGTGTTCGGCGTGTGTGCTGGGCCTGAGGACAGAGATGAATAAAACAGTGGATGGTCTCACAGACGCCCGGTCTAACGGGGAGGGAGCGGGAATTGTGTAGTGAGACAATTCACGGTGCAATTACACAACACAACGTAGGATTATGAGAGAACACTAATGGGGGGGGAGTGATTGGCTGGGGGAGGGGAGAGGAGCCTGCGAGAGGAGGTGGAATTTTTCAGGACGGGTAATGCTGGAACACGGAATGCGTGGACAGAACCCAGAAGAAACGAAAGCAGAAATGGCATTTACCCTTCTCCCGGGAAGGGCTTCTGCGTCTGGCAAAGAGGTTTGCACTTTCTTCCGTACGGTCCGTTACACTGGGGAGCTGGAGACAGAGGGTCCACGTTCTGCTCGGCCGAAACGTCAGGTACACCTGTTGCTGGCGGTCGTCCTGGAGGCAGAGACGGTGCCTTGTGCACCTGCAGCTCTGGGAGAGGGTCAGAGGGCACACCTGGGGGCCGGTCGTCACTACCAACCTTGGGTGAGTGAGCTCGTGAAAGAGGCGACCGTTTTGTTCCCAAGCAGAATGCAGAGACTCGGCACAAAGCCTGGAAAGCGCAGGGTCATTTTGTCCCGCCGGAAGTGTGTCCGTCACTGCACAGCCTTGGGGACCAGACCCGGTGAAGGCCTAAGGCCCTTTGTGAAGCTGTTTGGAAGAGTGAAGGTGGGTAAACGGGCTCCAGGCGAGAGAAGAATTCGGAGGTGAGCAGGACCCCCGTGAGCGACTTTGGAGGGAAGCACCGGCCTGGATCAGCCGAGTCCTGACTTTGGGATGGTTGTTACCCACGGTTAGCTGACCGCTCCAGCCAACGGGGGAGCCGCTGAAGGTTTTCAAGCTGGGAAATTGAAACCACGGAATAAGAGTGCGGAATAACGGTGAGGACAAAACCCACCACAGGCGTGGGACTCGAGACGCCCATGAGGAGGCTGCTGCAATGGCAGAGGGCGTATGAGTGTCCTCTGGCCGCTGTAACCAGCTGCCACCCCCTCAGCGGCTGAACACGGCACAACCGTGTTCCGTCGCCGCTCTGGGGCTCGGAAAGCCCACAGTCACAGTCGCTGGGTTGGGATCCTCCTGTGGGCTGCCGCGGAGAATGGGGGGCCTGGTCTTTTCCACCTGTTTGAGTTGGGAGGGGGTGGGGTGAAAGGCTGCCCCCCTCCCTCTGAGAGGCGGGGGCATTTGTGGCCGTAACTGCAGGAGCAGAGATGAGCCCATGTGGCCGCTGAGCACGCTGCACGGGGGAGGTGGGCGGCATTGGGGTCAGGGTCAGGGTCAGGGTCAGGGTCAGAGGTGGGGCCAGGCTTGCAGTCCCCGGGGTGGCACACGGGCGCTCCCCTCTGCCTGCTGCTGCGGCTCAGTGCGGCGGCTGCCTGATCCGTGGGAAGTCAGGCGGGGACCTTGACAAATACCCCTCCGTCCCCTGCCGCTTCTCGCTGGGACTTGTTTGGGGAAATAAAAGGTAAGTTGAAAAATGCCCCTTTTCCATTTTCATCTCTAATTGAATTCTCTCCTGACCCCTGGGTTCCCTACGGCGGTGTTTCGGGCTTTGATGATAAGGAAGAGAATTTTGTATTTGGTTAATAAAATTTCCTTACTTGCCTTCAGCCACCTTCAACTCAATTTCCTGTCCCTGGAGACAGTGTATATTATAGAAGAGAATCAAATTCCTTATTCATAGGGAAAAAGTTCCAATTTAATCTGAATATTCAGCGCTTGGCCCTGGTCAGGGTGATGGATGGCGTATGGAAATACTTCTGGTTCCAGTAATCAAATGGCAGGACGTGCTGCGGGATGGGAAGGAATAATGAAGTCTATTCAATATTCTCATAAAGCGCAGAGATGCACATTCCCCGACAAGGTGCTGCGTTCTCTTACTGCCTCACCCGTAGCAGCCCCATCGCCGCCCCCCCCCACCCCCGCCCCGGAAAGGTGGCCACAAATGAAGAATTAATGCCAGGGACAGGATGGAAAACGCACAGCTGCACAGAGCAAAGGTGGCGGCCGCCTGCCACGGTTTCCATGAATAAAGGCAGCCGGCCTGCGAGCCGGGCTCCTGGTGAGAAATGAGGACAGGCTGTGGGAGGTTCGCTGGGTTTCGGAGGGAGGATTGAGGCCGGAGCGGAGAGGCATCCTTCCGGGGCGAGGGAGCGTTAGAAGCAGATTATTGCCGGGAAATCCTGCTGGAAGAACTGGAACAACGGTGCTTCCGGCCCGTCCCAGCAGAGATTCGGGGCGGGGGCGCAGGGTTCGGGTCGTTGGGTGTGAAAGTGCGTGGGGTCCGGAGCTCGTGGCTGAAGTGCGTTTGGAGACGGGACCGGCGGACCCAGCTCAGGAGGCTGTGCCCTGCTGTTTCATGGTCTAACCAATGTAGGGATGCAAACAAGAAGATAAACGCAGCCACTTTGGAATCGAGCTGCAGCGGCCGGCCCCGAAGAGCTGCCTCGCACGACCGATGCCTCCACCCCGGGGGCGTTAAACCAGGACACAGTGACCTCTGCTCGGGGCCGAAAGCCACCCTGTGTCCCCCAGAGCTGTGGGCAGAGGTGACAGACAGGGAAGCCGACAGGGTGACGACTGGACGGATGAACACAGGACCGAGAACAAAACACGCTGTGGAGAATCAGCCATCACGATGCCGTGTCATCTGCACCCATGGCCATGCCTCCCTGCTTGGGGGTCACTGTCCCCTCCCCTTTCTCATAAGTGCCACCCTGTGTCTGCTCCTCATGGGGACCCTGTGTGGGCTCCTGCCTGAGTCGGCGCCTCCCCAGTAGCTGCTCTTATGGATCGCACAGAAGCACGGCCAACTTCCCTTTGAAAGGCGCTTTGCTTCGGGTGGACAGGGCGAAGACGGAAAGCCATGTCCCAGCCGGGTCCCCTTTGGTTCTCCTGTAACGCAGGCCGTTTCCGTCTTCCTGACGATGACAGCCATGGTCCACACATCTACTCACGTACCCAGGAGGGACGCGCGTTGGACACGCTGACACGTGCAAACCCTCAGACCTCTCTGCAGCTGCAACATGGGGCCTCATCTGGACACAGGGCCTTTGCAGGTGGGATGAGGGAAGGATCTGAGAGGAGGTCGTCCTGGGTCAGGGTGGCCCCGCGTCCAATGACAGGGTCCTGAGAAGGGACAGAAGAGGAGACGCAGACCCAGAGGAGAAGCCACGTGGAGACGGAGGCAGAGACGAGACGGATGCGGCCACCAGCCCAGGGACTCCTGGGAACCCTGGAGCTGGGAGAGGTGGGAAGGACCCTCCCTGGAGCCTGAGGAGGGAGTGCATCCCTGGGACACCCGGATCTCAGCTGCCTGGTCTCGAGGACGGGGGAGGTTGAATTTCTGTGGCTTGAGCCCCGTGTTGGTGGGCATTCGTTACAGGGGCCCCAGGGCGGTCACGGCGGGGGGACATCGGGCAGTAAACACAGCACCGCCCCCCCCCCCACTGCTGTGTGTGAGCAGAAGCCCCGAATGACGCTCTCAAACAATACCATGGGGCATCTGCGGACAAACTGGTCAGAGGAAGCTGCCCGGTGGAGGAGCAGCCTAGCGGGGCAGGTGAATGGAGGTGTCAGCACACACCTGGAGGTCTTTTCAGGGCCCGGTTCCTGGCCCTGGGGTTCTGCGCCCGCAGGTCAGGAAGCGCCCGCCGCGCAGGGGGCCGTGTGCGCCCAGAACCTCTGGGGCATCCTTCACCCCCAGTGCTCAGCGTGGGACCCCGCCAGGCCTCCCGCCCACGGGCTTTGGGGTGGCCCTACGGCCTGCTCAAAGCGCGGGTGGATTTCCTGGTGCTCTCAGACCAGGGACGCGTCCCACCCCCGCACGTGCCCGCATCGCTGGGCCCTGCGGCCCCCCAGAGGGTCCTCTCCTGCGGGCTGGGGGCTGGGCTGGGCGGGCGCCGTCCTGTTCCGAGGACCTGGTGGCAGCGCCAAGAGCCGGTTCCGGGAAGGAAGTGGGTCCTTCTGGATGCTCTCTGATCCCCAACCTGACGCGGGGCCCTGAGCAACTTCAGCTCTTCGTCTGCAGAGGGCCTGACGCGCAGGAGTCCCGAGTGCCCGTGCCGGAGAGGTGGCTCAGATCCTGAGCTTGGGGCCAAAGGGACGCAGGCACTCCACACAGACAGACAGACGGACAGACAGGCGCAAACGAGCAGGGAGGGAGACAGGTAGAGGGACAAATGGATACACTCAGATAGACGGATGGATGGTGGATGGATGACAGCTTGATGAAGATAGAGACACGACAGGTGTTGGATGCATAGAAAATCCATAGGTAGGTGACAGGCCCATGGACGCATAGCTTGCGCATAGATCATGTATGATGAACACGCAGAATGTAGAGGGATTCTGCACAGGCAACAGACACATGGGTGAGCGGTAGACAAAGCAAAGGAATCAGACAATTCTGTCGTATATAATTAAACGTCACATCCACACATTGCGTATGCACAAAGCTCATATAGCAAAGCCGTCTGCTATACATGTGCACACATTGTATAACAAGCTAATACTATTTCCTTAAGAGAATATATAGTGGAGTCCAGCGCTTCCAGTCTATATTCCTCCACATTGCACGTTATTACTGCACATGTATTCTGGAACGTATATGTATATTATACACTTCACACGGTGTAGTAAATGTGACTCTATAATATGAATCACAGGCCCACGCCTAGGACATGGTCGAGTGCTATCTTTAGGATCCCACAAACCAAGAAGACGGCTTTGAAGGGTCAAGTGTGCATTTCAACCCTGCAAGTCCCCGTTCCTGGGAGGAGGGTGGGGGGGCAGGGATGGGCCTCCCGAGGGGCTGGGGCCCCCTCAGCGATTTCCCGCATGTGCATTGCCCTTGGCCCTGGAGCCTGAGGGTCCCACTGGGTGACCTCGCCTCACAGGAGGCTGCAGGGAGGGGCTGTGGGCTCTGTCGGCTGGAGGGGGAGCCGGAGAGGCCCTGTGCCCGAGGGTGTCCCCAGGACCTGCTCCCACTCTGCAGGGGCTGCCCCTGGTCCCTGGGAAGCATGTCCGTCTATTGGAGGAACTGTGCATCCACCTGTTATTCGAAGTTCAACGTTGTCACCGAAGGCCAGCATCCTCTGTCTCGTGTGTTCAGACACTTGTGCTGTGCCCGCAAGCATTTGAAGATCCATGTGTCATACTCTCAGAGTGTCCAGGGGAGACTGTCCCCTCGCCAGGCAGGGGAGCACGAAGGCCTGCTGGGAGGGTTACGCGGCGGAGATCGAGGCCCAGCCCAATGTGGCTGCCGCTCTCAGCTCCGGCCTGCCGGGTGCCGGGCCTGCAGTCACAGGGCCGCAACCTCGCCAACCCATCCAAGCCCAGCCGAGGCCCCTGAAGCTCAGAGGACCGGCCACCGTGGATGCTGAGGGCTCAGAGCAGCCCGGGGCTGCAGCTTTAGCTCCCAAATAAAGTCTTCTTTCCATGGCTTGGTTATTGTAAACAGCGCTGCAAGGCATGTAGAATAGAAAGCAAGAAAGTAGCAAGTAGGGCAGCAAAACGGACTCACGGATACAGAAGACCAATGTGGGGGGCGGGGGGGGGGCGGGGGAGGTGAAACCGGGCGAAGAGAGCCGGCGGTAGCGCAGACAGGCGCTGAGTTACAATGTTGCACCCAGGATATTTGTAGAGTGTTACTAACCCCGTTACCACAGTCAATTCAGTGTTAGAAAAAGACGGTGGTGCAGACAGAGGTGAATGATGGTGCTGGGAAGCAGCAGGCAGAAGAGTGTTTTTTATCCCAAAAAGGGAGTCTTTCATGTGAGCGCTCAGGGTGCAGCAGCTGCCCGTGGGGCCGGGAGGGGACCCCGCGCGGCACAAGGTGACTTCCCCGGGCTCCGCCCCCACGGCTGGCGGGCGCCTCAGATCCGAGTGGGGCAGTTTATTTGTGACCACAGCACAAGTGGACGGCATTTCAACACCCTAAAAGCGTCCCTCTGACCGCGGGGGACGGCATCTGTCCCACACACCTCTGGCGGTCACTTGATATCGGCGTGCGGGCCGGCGCTATTTTGGGACGGCAGCTGCTGGAAGGAGCCAGCAGGCAGCTTTGCTGGGGCGGCTGGAGGTGCTGGCTGGCAAATTCCGACTCCCGTTCACATTTTATCTTCCGGGCTCCCTCCGCCCAGCTGAGGAAGCCTCCGATTTCGGGGTTTCAGAGCCAGGAGAGGGTCGCAACCGGAGACGGTTTTTCTGGGGGGGGGGGGCGGAAGAGAGTTTTCCTCTTCATGGCGAAGGGCTGGTTACGTCTCGCCGCTGTGCCTTGAGGTGGCTGCCCCGGACTTCTGCTGCATGCCAGCTCCCTGGGGCGCTCAGCCGGTTTCGGGGCGACGGATGCAGCACTCATAGTCCGGTGTCCCCTTCCCCTTTGGGGCCACGGTTCTCACGGGGACCCTCCCTGCACCACCCCGGAGGCCCCTCGGGAACCTCAGACACGAAGGAGCTGTGTACGAGCAAAACCAGGCTCCCCCTGCCCCGTCCCTGGGCAGATGGGCACCAGACAGGGTGTATTCCTTTCTCGTCATTTTTCCTGCCAAAGCGAACTTTTGTATGAAATCCCGAGGAGACCAGTCCCTCACGCTTCCTCCTTCCTTCCGTGTTGAATAGGTCTCCAGGGGGAGCTGCCTCCTGGGCGGTCAGAGACTCTGGGGTGTTTGGGGCAGCAGGAGGAATCGATGAGCCCGTCCTGGGGTGAGGACAGTAGGGGTGACCCGTCCCCCACCCCGTGTCCCCCAGGGCTGTGAGTGCTGAAGCCAGCAGTCCAATGCACCCGCTCCCCACGAACCTCCACGGACTCGGAGGGGACAGGACTCCCAAAAAGAGATGTTTGCGTGTAACTAAAAATGTGGCGCCTTCCCACCATCTCCTCACCCGTGGGTGTGAGGGATGGTCTTATCACACACGGAAGTCATCCGAATTCTGGAACATTCTGAGGAGAGGGGGGCTGCCACATCTGCGCCCTGCCCCTCTTGGGTAGGGGAAGGGGCTGGAGCGAGTCGGGTGCCGGAAGTTCTGGCGCTCGGTGTTGTCCTTGGTGGGGGACACGTCACCTCAGCATGTCACCGTGAGCCAGCCCGGTCAGCCTGCACCGAATTGGGAATGAGATATTTGTGGGCGCAGGGGTGGGCTTGTGTGTGACGGTGACCTGGTGAGGGCACGCGGGTGTGCGGGTGCTGGGGCCCCGGGCTGCCAAGGGGACCCAGTGGCAGTGACGGTGGGACCGTGGAGGGCCAGGTGGCCGGCGGGCAGCAGGTGTTCTTCACAGGTGGGCCCCCAGCCCGTGGACGCAGGCTGCGTTTCTGTAGCTGCATGTCAGCCTTCCGATGTCACGGCTGGGCTCCACGCGGCGGCTGCGGCGCAGCTGACATGGAAACTGGTCCCCGCTGCACTCACCCTGTGCCCAAAAGCCACCATGTCCGGCCAGGGCAGGGACCCAGCTGAGTCCAGTGCAGGGGAGGAGGCCACACCTGTACACACATGTGCGGCCATCTGGTGCTTCCTCTACACCTGAGCGGCTCCCTGATGCATCTGCTCCCCCAAAGCAACAGGTGTCTTCAGCCACATCAAAAAATGCAGGCTGAGCCCTGGCTGGTATGGCTCAGTGGATGGAGCGCCAGAGAGGGAAGCAAAGGGCCACAGGTTCAATTCCTGCTCAGGCCACATGACTGTGTTGTGGGCCAGGCCCCCAGTAGGGGGCGCACGAGAGGCAACCACACCTTGATGGTTTCTCTCCCTCTTTCTCCCGCCTTTCCCCTCTGTCTAAGAGCAAATAAAATACTATTAAAAATTGCAGGCTGACCACCCTCCGTTGCAGAGTTAGGGCCCAGTTTGGAGAGCTCGGCCCAGAGGGTCCCAGCTCAGCCAGCGAATCCCTGTTATTACAGTTCTTTGTTATTGTCCTAGAGCTGGGACCCGGAAATCACACTAAATCACAGCCAGAGGACTGCATGCCAGAAACCACGCCTTTTGGAGGCTGCGAGATGGCTGGCCCCCGCGTTTCCCGGTTTGTTCGGGGAGCCGGGTACCGCGGACACGGGTCACCCCCCCGGGGGATCAGCGGGGGTTTCCTCCCGACCTCAGAGTTGGCGGCGTGCGGGGAAGGCACCCGGAAACCTGGGCTGTGCAGGACACCGCCGACCGCTCTCCGGAGCAAAGCGACCCGAGATCCACCACAGCTGTTTCATTACTTCTCAGAACGACGTGGACTTATTTAATAAATGGAAGAATTTTTTAATCAAATCATAAAACAGGATGTATAAACTTTGTTATTGATTGCACGTTCGTAAAAGCTTTCTCAATAAAGCCGCGCCGGCTTTGCTGTCTCAGGTTTCTATTAGGTAATTTAATCTGTCTAACTCTTAGTTTATATTGTTTCTTCTTTTTTATTACTTCATATTACAGTACATCTTTGGAGCCAAACATCGAATAGCATAATTGTTTTTTCTTCCTGAGACCAAAAAAAAAAAAAAAAATGTGGTTTTTGTTCAAGGAGGTAATAATTCTAGACAAAAGTTAACGATTTTAATGAGAAAAAGCTCTACCAAGAAAAAAGAAAACGCTTTCACGGGCCTTTATGCCTTCTTTTGATCTGAAACATTGTATCCGTGTTTGTAAAGTCTGTTTCTCCCAGTCACACAAAAGCGCTCGCTGGTAAACAGCCCGCGGTAACCTCTTCTTTGCTACACGCTTTCCCTGAAACGCCGGTTCACTCCCTTCCTTGATGCTGTGACTTTGTTCTCGCGGACGAAGCTGCGTTTTTCCCAGGGCAGATGCAGGAAAACCATCCCGGGCACTTGGGTTTATTTCCCGGGCAGGACAAACGCGGTGGCAGTCTGTGGCCCCATCACCGTCCCACGTCTGTCTGGACGTTTCCAGGCTTCTTCATGATCCGCCCACGGCCCCGCCTCGAGCCTTGGAAGCCACGCACGTGTCTGTGTCACCAAAGGTGTGACCATGGCGGGGAGAGGGTGGCTCAGGCAGTGTTGAGGGGCAGAAAGGGGGTCCGGGTCGGGGGTCTGTCTCATCCGCAGCCTCCTCCATCCGGGTCACTGGTCCTCCTCCATGGGCGCCCTGGGCGGGGCAGGGGGTCAGGTAAGACATCACTAGGCCGTCCTTCCTTCCATCCTGAGAACAGTGTCACCTTGTCCTCCTGGGCCACACCAGGCTGGTGGGGCAAGCAGCGACAGGTCCCCTGTGAGCGGGACCCCAGCCAGCGTCCCCGTGTCCCTGGAGCCACGGCCAAGGTCCCTCCCTCCCGAGTCCTGCTGCTTTGCCAGGCTGGGCTCCTGTGGCGTGAAAGCTGGTGGAGGGCGGGCCTTTGCCAGCCTCCCCAGCGGCAGTGACGTGCCCACGGCAGGAAGTACCAGTACAGTGCCCACGGACCGAGGATGCTCCCTCCTCTGTCTCAGCGACTGAGTTCTTACCACGAAGACGTGCGGGGCTTCCTGCAAATGCTTTCTCCACGTCGTCGCCGTGACCGTGTGAGCTTCAATCCCAGGACGCGTGACGTTTCACACCGGGCTCCTTGGCCTTCGGTTCGAAGATCCCCCTCCACCTGGCGGCCTCATGCTCTGTGCAGACGTGTGGCTTTCGTGGCTTATCAGGGTTTAGTACACGTATTTCCCTCCACGTAACGCCCTGAAGATTCGCCCCCGCTGCAGCAGCGGCCAGAATCTCCCTCCTTTCCACGGCGGAATGTTCCGGCACCGTCTGGCCGCACCCCGCTCTGCTTCTTCGTGCGCGGACGGGCCCTTGGGCCGCTGCCACCTCTGGGCTAGCGTGAGTGGGCCCGCCACCCGCCTGAGTGTGCAAACATCTCTTTGAGCTCCCGCTTCCGGTGGTTCTGTTACAACATGTCGGCACGTCGGATTTGGGGACCCCAGGGTGTTTTTGTCTGATTTCTGAGGACCGACCCCACGGTTCCCCGGTGTGAGTGCCCATTTCGTGTTGCCCCCCCCCCTCCAGCGCAGGAGGGATCTCACCCCTCTGGAAAGTGCAGGTCGGCGTTGTGGGTCATGAGCTTCTCCTCCTGACGTGTTTGCCTCTCACCGTTGCCCTTGGCAGTGACCCCTCTGGAGTTTCCTGGGTGCCGGGCTGCAATGAAGCCTCCAGACCCCCCATTTGTGGCCAGGGTGGGCGGCTGTGGGGGCGGTCGGCGCCCCCTTGGGGACCAGATGCAGAGGACACCGCGGCTGACACCTGCCACCCGCCCCCTCCATGGGTGTCCCCGTCCTCGGCTCCCCGCAGAATCAGTCAGAGCCTCGGCGCAGGCGCCTCGTGGCCGACCTGACGGTGACCCGAGGAGCAAGCAGTGTCCTCAGCCCACACTGGCGTGTGTGTGGGGACGAGGCAGGCCGTGTCCTGTACGTCAGCCTGTGCCCGGGCTGCGGTGAACCCGGGACGTGTCCCGGTGCAGGGGGGTCTGTGCCGCTGTGTGATGGCCATGCCTCACCTCAGGTCGTGGCCCGGGCGCGGTGACGGCCGCGGTGGGGACAGGCAGCTGTCGGCAGGACAGCTGGGGCCTGACCTGCGTGGCTGGGGCGGCCCCGTGGGCCCCTTCCTGTCGGCAGCGCTGCCGGGTCTGTTTACCCGTCGCTACGGCCGCCCAGGGTGACATTTCCTGCCTCGTCCACCCTTCTGTCCTGCGCGGGTGACCCGGAGACACCTCTGTGCCAGGAACCAGCCCACTGCTGACCTGCTGGAGGACGCGGTTCCGGGGCTGGGGACCTGATCCAGGGGCTCTGGGCTGCCGGGTTCAGACGTCAACCCACTCACTTACCTGCCCATCTGTCGTCCATTTATTTGCCGACAATCTGTGCATGCCTTTCGTC
The DNA here is from genome assembly GCA_004027475.1 of Anoura caudifer. NCBI lineage: Eukaryota > Metazoa > Chordata > Mammalia > Chiroptera > Phyllostomidae > Anoura > Anoura caudifer. The sequence goes on from PVKU01007193.1 coordinate 57,049, forward strand.
CATCCACCCACCCACCTGTCTTTTTTCACCTGTTATTCTGCATCTGTGTATCCATCTAGCCACCTGTGGATCAATAATCTGTATCTCGCTTTATCCGCACGGCCATCCATCCATTCATCTGTCAGCTACCCGTTACCCGCCTATGTATCAACGGCCATCCATGCATCCCTTCGTCCATCTGGGCATCCATGTATGTGTGTATCGAGGTATCCAGGGAACTGGGCATCATCTCCGCATCTACTGCGGCCCGGGGGCCTGGGACTGTGCGTGCCGAGGCGGCCGGGAGCAGAGCTTTGTCCCACCTGCACGCCGAGGGGACGGAGCGGGGCCCCAGGGCAGCAGGAACTGGGGCCGTACAGGTGCGGAGGCGACGTGGCCCGAGGGGCACCGCCGGTCAGGGGTGGGGGCAGAGCCCTCTGGCCTTTCCTGGCTGCTGCAGACATCAGCTTGTTCTCTGAGAAAGGTGTTGGGTCATGGGTTTTTTAATTTTCGGGTGGGGGGGGTGCGCGTTTTGAACATTTCTTTTTCAGTATAAAATGAACTCTTTGAAAGCAAACAATTTCGTGGCATTCAACAGATGCAGAACATTGTGCAACTACCCTTACTATCTAATTCCAAAATACCGTCCCCTCTAAAAAAAAAAAAAACCCAAACTCATTTCTTCCTGCTGACAACTATGAATGCGCCTCTGTCCCTGCGGACCGGCCTGCCCTGGACACTTCCCACACACGGAACCCGCACCACGGGACCCTGGGTGTGTGGCGTCTGTCATGGGAGCATTGAGGGCTCGAGGTCCGCCCACCCTGCAGCCTGAGTCAGAGCCTCCCTCCTGTTCCTGGCTGCGTAATATTCCGCTGCGTGCACGGCCGGCCCCCGTTCTGTGCGTGTGTGTTGTGCATTGACGGACAATTGGGCTGCTTCCACCTCCTGGCCTGAGGGACCGGACAGGATTCCAGGGGCGGGCAGGCTGGGTCTCCGTTTCTGGCAGGACCGGCCTGGCCTACGAGGCCCACACTTTGCGTGGAAGGCATTGTGGGCCCCGTAGCGGGGGGGGGGGCCTCCACGGGCCCAGGGAGAGGGACGGAAATACAAATGGCATCACGGTGGTCAGGAACAGCTGGGGACGCTGCTGGCCTCCCGGCCCAGCCCCGCGGCCGCGCCCGAAATTCCAAAGCCCTTGCTTTCCTGAGGCCCAAGGGCTGGCGGCGCCTCCGGCTGGGAGAAGCTTCCGAAAGCCGCCGCTATGAATAGCTCAGGGCGCGGAGGGCAGGCGGCTCACCTGGTCGCCGCATTTCCCTCACACGCTGCCTGGAGCCAAGGCCGCGAGCGCCTGGGGCACGAGGAGCCGGGGGAGATTATCCACAGGAATTTAGACGCCGCGTTCGCCTTTTAAAGTCACGGCGAGCCGCCTCTGCGTGCGGCCCTGGATTCCTGCATGTCCACGCAGCGCCTTCCCCACCCACAGCACGGCCGCCTGAGCCAGGCCAGGCTGGGGACAGCATGACCCTCGGACCCAGCGGGGTCGCCAGCGCCCGGCCTTCAGCTTGGCCTGGGGGACGTGGTCCCCTGAACTGGGGAGGCGCTGGGCCCCCCACTGGAGGGACGAAAGGATGACCGAGTTTTTTCCTCCGTTGTGCCCGGTCCTGGAGTCCACAGGACTGACCCCCGAGAACCCAGCTGCCCCACCGCTGCTCGGAGGGTCCCCCCACACAACTTGGGGCTCGGCCTTTTTTGGGTCCATCCCCACAGGCCCGTGCATCCGAGCCTGGCACCCTTGCAGCGGCCAGCTGTCCCTGTTTGTGTGGTTGCCTGGTGCAGCCGAACATATAAATAGCGAGGTCAGCTGGGGCCGCCCCGGGGTGGACGCCAGGGAGCCGCGGCTGTAAACAGGGATGCCCCGCCCAGCCTGCCGGGCCGCTGCTTACTGGGCGGTTCCTTCCTGGGCCCCGCCGGGCTCCGAGCCGCCGCGCCCACGGAGGGCCCTGTTTCAGGGACCCGCAGCAGCCTCCGGTTCTTCCAAGCCCTGGACGCATGCGTGGCTAACGGTGTGGGAGCCGTAGGGACCCGTTCGCTAGACTGTGAGGCAGGACGGTTTGGGGGTCGGCCCCGGGCTCGGCACCGGCCTCCGCGCCTGGTTCTGGGCTCGGGCCAGCCCCCGGGGGGCGTCCCCGGGTCGTCCGAGTGACTGACTACCTCCCCTGAAACGCAGCTGCTCCTCGAAGAACCTGCGTGTTCGGTTCCGTTTTCAATCACTCCTGTCCCTCCATTTCCTCTTCCTCGTGGTTTTTCTCAACAGCATTTGCTTTCCTTCACCTCACCGTAAGGACACAGCACAAATGTGTGTTCACCGACACTTCCGGCGATCGGCCAGGGCTCCTTAACAGCAGCGGGGAGGCACTTAGTTTTGGGGGAGTCCCAGCTGTATGGGCATTTCGGACCGGGGGGGCTGGCACCCAGGACGCCTGCCGTACTCAGCGGTCGACCGTATAGGTGGGCTTTTTGGAGCGAGGCACGTGGGCGTGAAGCAGCCGTCCTGTGCTTCCCAACAGGGGCTGTCAGGGAATTTTCCGGAATCTGCATTCCGGGAGACACAGAATGGTTACTCACGGGAGGCGTGGGGTGGGCAGGAGGAAGCCCTTGGACCCGGCACCGGAGGCGTGCAAGGGGTTTGTGGGAAGTCGGGCGCATGGGGGAGGTGTGTCCCAGTGGTGCAGGTGGGGGTCGGAAGAGGCTGGAACCCCCCCGAACAGTCCCCCGGGGGGCCCTTCTGCAGGAGCTGGTGGAGGGGTCCCGCCGCAGGGCTGGCTGCCCCTGCACAGGAGACGTGGATGCATGGCTGGGGGTGGGGGGGTGCGCCCAGCACCGCCTGGTTTCCTCTCGTTTCCGGGACACAAGGCTTCTCCTCCGGGTCTGCGTCTCCTCTTCCGTCCCTTCTCAGGACACTGTCACTGGACGCAGGGCCACCCTGACCCAGGACGGCCTCCTCTCAGCTCCTTCCCTCGTCCCACCTGCAGACACCCTTTTTCCCAGTTGAGTCACATTCCAAGGTCCTGGGGGTTAAGCCGCGGCTCCGGAAGAAGGGCGGGTCCCTCTGTCCGTCCGACCTGACATAAGAAACCCCTCAGACCGCCCGGCGTGTGAACAACAGCCCTTCACTCCTCACAGTCGGGAGCTGGGACGTCCGAGCTGAAGGCAGCCCGGGGTCTGGCCCTGACAAGCGCTCCCCGCCTGCTTTGCTCATGGTATCTCCTCGCCGTGGCCTCACCTGGGGGGGCTCTTTGAGCTGCTCCTGCAGGAGGCGCAGATCCCACGGACCTGTCCTGGGTCACCTTCATGTGCAGGCCTCCAGCCCGGAACCTCACAGGGCTCACGGCTGGCCCCGTGACCCGGTGCCTCCCAGAGGCCTGCCCTCCGCGAGAAAGCTGCGGCCCCTGCCTCCCCGTCCTTGCTCTCCTCGACCGTCAACGTCCCCACAAGGACTCACCGCGTCTGCCCGGAGGTCTCGGGACCCTTTGGTCGCTGTGGGCACTTTCTCCTTGAGAAGCGCTGGTCGCCGTCTTGGAGGGCAGCGCGGGGTGCCCCGCACTCAGCATCGGACAAGTGGGAGGAACACGGCCGCCCCACCGGCCACCCCGACCCGCCGGGCGGGGCTCCGCGCTGCAGCTCCCGGGCTTCATTCCTCTCCCCAGGCTTGTAAACCTCGGGCTGGGAACCCGTCCTGCGCCAATAAATGTTCGCCGCGTCCCACGCCCGGGAGCTGCGTGCGAGCCCTCGGAAACACCGTCTTCGTTTATTTGGTCGTAAAAGCGTGTTTAAGATCCTGCGCATGTGGGCTCTGGACGCCCCTGGCTCCCCGGGCTGGAGGAGCTTACCAGACGGACAGGCCTGGCTGGGGGTGGACGGGGCTGCTGACCTGCCCGGTCACAGGGGAGCGGGATCCCCACTGGCCACGGAAGCGCTGGGTGGAGGCTGCCAGCCGCCTGGGGGAGGAGGAATCTCAGCGTCTCCCTCGGCGGGTGCTGAGGGCCAGCAGGCGGGTGTGTGGAAGACCAGCCGGCCTGGGGCACAGCCCATGGTGCTTTGCCGGCGTCAGCACATACAATTACAACGGTGGTGGCCCACTGCGGACCCGGCCATGTCCGACTCACCTTGGGCCCCTGGTGACCCTGGCTGGGTCTCTTCCTCCTCGCTGACCCCGGACGTGGGGCCGCAGCGAGCTGTCTGCACAAATCCGGTGGTGCAGCTCACGCACGGAAACGCAAACTCCTTCTCGGGCCGGGGCCGGGTCTGGGTCCTGCGGTGGAAGCTCAGGGCCGGCAGGGTCCCTGCTCCAGTGCCCTCTGCGGCTCTGATGTGCAGGAAAGAAGGTACAGGTTTTCCGTGGCCCGAGGTCGAGAGGGAGCCTTTTACCAGTCGGGGCCAGAGCCCACGGGGCCTCTCGCCCTCTGCGGTGCTGAGCGTGGGATGGGAGTTGCTCGCGTGGATTCCAGGGGGCCCCTCCGAAACGCTTCCAAGCAAGGAAGTGGCGTTTCCTAGGCTTCCAGCAGTGGATGAAAGTTTCGTCTCCCTGTGTGATGTCCAACATCACATCTTCTCAGTATGCCCAACCTCACTGCCATATATATACATATATATATATATATATTTATTTTTAGAGAGAGGAAGGGAGGGAGAAAGGAGAAACATCCATGTGTGGTTGCCTCTCATGCGCCCCCTGCTGGGGACCTGGCCTGCAAGCCAGGCATGTGCCCTGACTGGGAATCGAACTGGCAACCCTTTGGTTTGCAGCCTGCACTCAATCCATTGAGACACACCAGCCAGGGCTGTATAAACATAACATCACCACCGTATTCTTCATTATCCGTTCATAGAACACGGGCCCCACACGCAGCTGGGGAAGGAACCAACGATCAAGTCTGCTGTCCCCACATTGGAGCCTTTTATCCACGATCCACGTGACTCCCCGGTGACAGCACCATTCTTTCCACCCTGGGTGGCTCAGGTGCGGGGGTGCTGGCCCCACGCCACGGCCCCGGGGACTCCTCCGGAGCCACCGTGCCTCCGAGATCGGCCAGCACCGTCTTTGGCAAAAGATCAATAACTAACAACATGCAAAGCGCCACGCACTCCTTTTCTGGGGGAGCTGTGACCGAGTGCCACCACGGGGAGTGAAAGCAACAGAGGTTTATGCTGTAATAGCCCCACAGGGCCGGGCATCTGAGGTCGTTCAGGTGTCCTGGGGCCAAGCTCCCTCCAGAGACTCCAGGGAGGGTCCTTCCCGCCTCATCCAGCTCTGAGGGCTCCAGGCTTCCCTGGGCTGGTGGCCACGTCCCTCCCGTGTCTGCCTCCGTCTCCACGTGGCTTCTCCTCTGGGTCTGCATCTCCTCCTCTGTCCCTTCTCAGGACCCTGTCATTGGACGCAGGGCCACCCTGACCCAGGGTGACCTCCTCCCAGACACTCTGTTTTACTTTTTAACCGAATCCCCCTGACTGGACTCATTTCCTTGTTTTACAAAGGAAATTTTTATCGCATTTTTTTTTTTTTTTGGTGGCGGGGGGGTATGCAACAAGATAGCTGCAATAAAAAAATGACCTTCCGTGAATTAGCTTTACCGCCGCGGTTATGATGGCTTTGGGGTTTCCTCAAACGCCACGTTAGCTGATGCCCCGCAATCAACGGAAGCTGGAAAAGGAGCATCAATTTGCACGTCATTCGAACCACGAGCCTTCTCCCAACAGCCCTGTTTTCCGCGTTTGCCCTGCTCTGTAACTCCGCACGCAGCAGCGCGATTCTCTTCCACGCGTAAACTTTCTAAATCCTGCACGGGCCTTCTGAGCTTCGCCGTTTGCTTTCCTTTGCGGAGTTCATTACAGGCAAAAATAAAATCCCTGCTCAAGGGTACCGGCTTGCCTATACATTGCCCAGTAGTAAACGGGCTTTTTAAAAGCATGGGATGGAAAGGAATAGAAATTCCCCTTATCAAATGAAAGAAACCCAAATATTCCCAAGCATCCTGCCCACTTTATTCGTGGAACCTCAGCGGAGACGCCCAGCGTCCTTAGAAGAAGACCCAGGGGTCACGGGCTTTCACTGGGACACAGAGGGAGGCAGCCGACGATTTTCTTTTGGCTCCGAACCGTTGGCACGGGGACTTGCACAGTGCTCACACCCAGCGCTGGGTGTGCGAGCCACGCAGGGCGTGCGAGGAGCCGTGCTACAGAAAGGAGTCACGCAAATCCCACAGTGCCTGTCCTTGGGTGTGTGGACTCATCCCTGTTCAGGGCTGAGTAATATTCCACAGCCTTCAAGTTGCTCGGCCTGTCCATTCCTTCCCCCACGCCTGGCCACGGGGTGTTTCTGCCTTTCAGTGGTGCTGAAGGGCGCGGTGGCATCATGGGGTGGATTCCCCCAGGAGAATTTCTGGTCACATGTCCGTCCCACGTTCTGTGTTTGAGGGTCCTCCTGATGGGTTTCCATGAACCCTTCCCACTTTGCATCTCCGCCGGCGGGTTTCCCCTGTGCCCGCATCCTCGCCAGCCAGGGGTGTCTGTGTTTGGATAATGGGTGTCCCTGTGGGTGTGACATGGTGTCTCAGTGTGGGCTGAGCTGTGTGCCATGCAAAAGGGAAAGGCTCGGATGACCGAGGGTTGCCATGTATACACAGACATGTGGACATGGCAACTCGAATGTCTAGACTCCGTGTGTCTGGGGGACGTTTGGTTCCCTGCTGGTCTTCTCGTCTCAGACCGGGGTGATGTTTGATCTTCCCCACATCCACCTGAGCACCCTCCTCTGCCGCCCGGTGACACAGGCCCCTTCAGGTGGTGTTCAAATCCTGAGGGTTCAGACCTGCACCTGTCTACACGGGTGCGGGCTTTTCTCCACAAATCTTGTTGATGTATTTCTCTTCCTTATGATTTTCTTTATAACGCTTTCTTTTCCTTGGCTCCCTGGATTGTAAGAATAACACACGGTGTATATAACTCATGTAACAGAAACACGTGTGTTCATCAACTGGCTATATGATTGTCATTCTGGTCAACAGCCCAGTTTTTTTGGGGGGTCCCAATGCATGCGTATTTTTGATGGCACAAGGTTGGCACCCCTGGCCCCATGCTGTCTTGGGGTCCACACCAGGGTCTGGGAGCAGGTACACACGTGAGCCGGGACAGCAGACCCGGCCAGCACCCCCGGGAGGAGGAAGCAGGGCTGCTTCCCTGGCAGGTGCGGGGGTCACAAGGCCTCAGGGTGCCGCGAGGGCCCAGGTGAGTTCCTGGCCGGCCTCCCCCCACCCGGTCCTGGGAGCAGCCGCAGGTGCCCCCACCACGAGGCGTCCTCACACTGCAGGGCTGGGTCTGCTCGGAGGAGAAGCCGGCCGCCCGGGGCACAGCGTGGAGTTGAGCAAACCCGTTCTCCAGGTGCCTGTGCAGAGTCCCTGCAGGACCTGCTGGACGCTGGTTTTGAGATGAAGGATGGAAGGGTTAGACAGTCTTCGGCCGGGGAGGGAGCGGGTGCATCTCCGCTCACCCTGCGACCTGACCTTGGACCAGGACTCGGAGCCGGACGTGGGGTTCCCGTGGCTGCTATTCCGCGCGTGGCCACAAGATGGCAGTGGGGCCCACGGAAAGGTCGCGGCCTGCGGGTTGGGAATCTTTGGGGTTTTGCCACGTTTTCCCCTTTCCCGTGACCGAGGGCACCTGCCGGCTCCTGTGTCCAGGCCGGGGGTTCTGTTTGGTGTGCAGATTATCGGAGAATCGTGGGGGGCGGGGGGGCAGCCAGGGGTCCCTGGCCATCCCACCATCTGCACCCCCCTCCCCCCGGCACTAGGAAGGGACTGGTCAGCACAGGCTGCTGGTTGGGGGAGGGGGCAGGGAATCGTCCTTGTGGGGTGACCACTGTCTTCTCCTCCTGTCCCCGGCGCTGAAGTCGGGTGGCCGACGTCCACCCCGAGCCACTTCTGCAACAGCCCCCGGGGGTCCCTGCCTGGGGTTTGCCCGGTGGACCCCGCTCCCCTCCTGCTGGCTGAGCTGGAGGTTTCTGGTATTTCCCGGAGAAACTTTTTCTGTTTGCCGCAGAAATTGTGGACGTGGCCGCCAAAGCACGAGAGACCCGGTGTGCAGGTCTCCCCGTGGGTTCGAGTTTTGCGGACGCTGGAGGAAGTGGGTGAGGTGCCCCCAGCTGCAACCTCGGTTCAGCCCCATCTGAGCAGCTGTGTGCTTCCCGCTTTTCACAATTGTGCAGTGGAATGTTCTGGAAGGTGATGGGCCCTCTGTGTCTGTTTTCTTTGTTTTTTTTTTTTCATATTTATTTTAGATTTTTAGAGAGAAAGGAAGGAGGAGAGAGACAGAGAGAAACATCCATTTGCTCTTCCACGTGTTGATGCATCATTGGTTGATTCTTGCATCTGCCGTGACTGGGGATCGAACCCACAACCTTGGCATTTGGGGATGATGCTGTAACCGGCGGAGCCGCCCAGCTGCCCTTCCTCTGTGTCTGCGGGATCTCGGCGGTGGCCACTTTCTTCTCCATGGGGTTTCAGAAACGCCCAGATGCCGCACCTCCTGGATTCGTGACTTGTCGGGCAGCTGGGCCCGTGACGGTTGGGTGGGACTTTCAGGGAACGGCCCTGGGGCTGCCACGTCCAGACGGCTGACCTGCAGGGAGGGGCCGACTGCAGAAGCCCCTCAGGGCTGGCAGGGAAGGAACAGGGCGTGTGTGCGCCTGGAAGGCCGGCAGGGGCCTTGAGGAAGGCAAGGCCGGGGTCCTCTTTGCAGACCTTGAGCGGCCCCGCCATGTGGGTGGTCCGTTCACAGGGCACCCTGGACGCGCTGACCCTTTGCAGTGTATAACAGCCACGCGGTCCAACGGGCAGGCGTCACCGCTCAGGGAGAGTCGCCGGGTCAGCGAGGCCTTCGCTGGGAACCCGAGTCCACGGGGACAGAGACGTCCCTGGTGATGGGCAAATGGACTGGTGGTGAGGAAGCACGTGGAGTCGGAAATCGCGTCCGTGGAGTTTTCCCACTTGGGGACCGGGAGATCCACCCAGCTGCCGTGTAAGGCAGGGTCCAGGGAGTGCGGTGATGGGTGTTCCCCCAAATTTGCGTTCACGTGGGACCTGGGAATGGGGCCTTATCTGCCAACAGGGCCTTTGCAGGTGGGGTGAGGGAAGGATCTGGGAGGAGGTCGCCCTGGGTCAGGGTGGCCCTGCGTCCAGTGACAGTGTCCTGAGAAGGGACAGAAGAGGAGACGCAGACCCGGAGGAGAAGCCACGTGGAGATGGAGGCAGAGATGGGAGGGACGCGGCCACCAGCCCGGGGACCCCTGGAGCCCCCGGAGCTGGAAGGGGGGGAAGGCCCGTCCCTGGAGCCTGTGGAGGGAGCATGTCCCCAGGACGCCCGGATCCCCACGAGCTTGGGGTGTTTCTTGGCGGTCAGCTGGCCTGTGGGTGGACACCCTCACTCCTTCCAGCAGAGGAGGGACACAGCAGAGTGCCAGTCCGGTGCCCCCAGCCCTGGCACATGGGTGTCACCAGTGTTGGGGTGAACCTGGCCCCGGCTCCTCACAGGGGTGGCCGGTCGGCAGCCTGAATCCCAGGCGCAGACCCTGCGGGCCGGCGGGCGGGCAGGTGGGCCGGGTGGGCGTCCCTCGCCGTCCCCGCCAGAGCTGCGTGCCGGCGATAGGAACCTGTGGACTTCCGCGCGGGCGGCCCTTTGATCTGCGGCTGAGGTGGGGAGACCGGGAGGAGGAAGAAGAACTTTAAAAGTGGTGAGAAACCTTAATTGAAGTTAACATAAAAAGAAGACACACGGTGTTAATTGGTCTGTTTTAGGCAGAATTCGGGCCCTGGAGACCCGGCACCTCACCCCCCGCCAAGGAGTCAGAACTCACATGTTTAATTCAACACGCTTTCAGCTAATTACCTCCGCAGAAGGTGAGCTTTGATTGCCGGCCCTTAGGATGGAGTCTCGGAGCCTGGCCGGCCGCCCTAAGATAAATAAATGAGGGCTGAACTATCGCAAACGGTGAAGGGCTTTTCTTCGTGACTGGATAAAAGCAGCTTTCTCGGCAACGCCCGCCCCCCCCCCCACTCCATGACGAGGGGCTGTTTGCGGGAGACCCAAGAACCCTCCTACCTCATCCTGCCCCAGGGGTTCCGCTGGGGAGGGGCGTCTGCACGGGGCCCACCCTGGGGTGTCCGTCTGCCGGGGCTAGAAATCAGGCTTCGGGAGGGCCAAGGTGAGGGGCGGCGGAGGGGGCCCAGGTGAGCTGTGGAGCGGAGGGAGCAGGAAGAGGAATCGAGGAATCTCCGCTCCGCGGGAAAAGCAGGTGGTGGTGAGGGGGTGTCGGCAGCCTCACAAGTGGGAGGTGACGGCGTTTGAGTTCATGGTCAGGGCGCCCGGGGCAGACAGACGGACAGCTGGGTCGTGGGTGGGGGTGTTTCCCAGACGCCCCTGACCCTGGACTGCTGCTCGGGGGGAGGGCTGGCCCCCCGGACAGGCACACGGGAGTGCTCAGAAGGACAGGGGCCAGGTGTCCCCAGATGCACACCTCCTGCCCGGGCCAGGTGAGACCCCTGTCGGGCAGGGCAGGGAGCGGGGGTCTGCGTGGGGTGCCGCTCAGGGCCCCCAGGGACCGTGGCCCGGGCTGCGCGCACAGAGGTCCCCGCTGCGGTCCTGTAATTAGCGCTGATTAGTATTCCCCACTGTGGGCCCGTCTGCTGTGGGCTGAGGGCGCGTCAGCAGGTCTGGCTGTGGAGACGGGAGGCCGCTCTGTGTGCAGGCCCCTAATTAGGCCTGGATGTCAGGAAGGATTCCCAGAGCCGGCAGGGGAGGGGGGTGGGGGGGCGGGGGGAGGATGGGAAGGGCAGTCACAGGCAGGCGGCCGGCTCTTCTGAGGGGAAGGCAGGCGTGGCTGCGATGCCCGGCGTGGCCGAGGGGCTGAGGACCAAGGTGCCCGAGGCCGCCGGCCCACCGGCTGCACCCAAGCCGTGCCACCTGGTGTCTCTCCCACAGCATCGTGGCTGGTGACCGGGGTCGGGGAAGCCATCTGAATGTGGCTCCTAGACCCAAACAGGACTGTGAGGAAGGGGGGTCTCCTTCCACGCACCGGCCCCCAGAAACAGGAGCCGGCCAGGCAGGGCCACTGGTGGGGGGCAGAGGGTATCCAGGCTGGTGGACGGCGCAGGGGCGGCTGCAGGAAGGAGCGCGGGAGCCCAGGGTACCGAGCAGAGCGGGTGGGCAGGGGCCGGCGAGCACCCACCCACCCAGGTCCCCGGCACAGGGCTGTCCCGGGTGAGGGGGCAGGGACACTGAGGCCCGCAGAGCAGCAGCCCCACAGAGGAGGCCGTGGGCTGTCGATTCATCGTCCGCCTCTGGTCAGCAAGACCCGAAGACGCTTCAGCATCAAGAATCGAGGAGGGAAGTGCGCACCCGGCTTCAGACCCCACCGCGCGGGCTGCCTTCAGCGCAAGGCTCATTCATGCCTTTGCCTGCACAGCGATGTCCATCCAAGGCAGAAGCCCGCAAGTCCTGGCCAGCGCAAGGGGCCATGGACAGGCCTTTTTTGAAATGGGTTTATCCTGGAATCAGCTGGAGGGGCAGGCAGTCATGGGGCACCTTTGCGGGGGTGGTGAAGCCGAAGGTGCCTCTTGTAGAAGCTGGACAGAGTTCCTGCTGGGGGAAGCGGAGGGCACACCGGGGTGGGGGGGGGGAAGCAGGGAAGGGTGGGTGGGGGGTGGAGACGGCAGGATGTGAGCTTGCAAGATCAGCGTCAGATGCCGGCGTGGGAAAAATACTGCCCGCCCCCCATCCCCCCGATCCCGAGGCCTGTGGGTGAAAATGAGGTTGCTTTCCCTGTGCAAAGGATGAAAAAGCTTCCTCTGAACCGATTTTTCTCTGCAGAGACCCTCACGGGGAAACAGCAAAGGTTCCGTGAGCACCGAACCCTGTCCGGTGGGAGTCCTGACTCCCAGGACCTCAGGTTGGGGCTGCGCTTGGAGGTGGGTCCTTCTAGGACTGATTTAGGTGACATGAGGTTCCCAGGGTGGCCCTGATCCCACAGGACTGGGGTCCTTGTAAGAAGACGAGACGGGGACACAGACACACCCAGAGGGACCCTGTGTGAGGACACAGGGGGAACACGGCTGTCCACACGCCCAGGAGAGGAGAGGCCTCAGGGGGAGCTGGCTCTGCCCACCCCTGGGTCTCAGCCTCCAGCCTCCAGCCTCCAGGACGGGCAGGAAGAAGTGTCTGCTGTTGAAGCCGCCCCGTCTCCGATCCTAAGTTACGGCAGAAACTCAGAGTCACTGACCAACATACAGGAAAACAGAAACCTCGGGGGGTGGGGGAAGGGAAGCCCGTGTACAGTTCCCTCAGTTCCAACAATTGTCCGCGAGTCATTGATGTGCATCTCTCCCACCCAAATTCCAACACGCACAAACCATTTTTTTTTTTTTTTGCTTGGTTTCCCTTTCTTTTCTTTTGCATCTGGGGCAAGTTTCAAATTAATTGATTAAGCAATTAATTAATTAGGTCCTCGCCTGAGGACATGATTATTGATTTCAGACAGAGAGCAAGGTTGGGGGGAGACAGAGAGAGATACATGGATCAGTTGCCGCTCAGAAGTGCCCTGACCAGGGATTGAACCCGCAACCCAGGCAAGTGCCCTGACTGGGAGTTGAACCTGTGACCCCTCGGGTTTATGGGATGATGCTGCAACCCACTAACCCACACTGGCCGCGGCTGCCTTCAGGGCATTTCGAAAGAAACCGCTGCGTTGAATTATTTTTCTCCGTTGATAGCTCCGTGCATGTCTGCAAAAGATGGGTTTATTTCGTGACGGTTATTTTTGTTACGTCATCGCTGGATGTTACGGTATTACGTTACGTTGTGTGGCCTTGTGCACAGGGAACAGCGATCCTTACGTCTGTTAGTCTGCCTCGCAGGGGTGAAGTTGGGGGAAGGGGGTGGGCCCGCACCCTCCCCTTGTTTCCGGATGAGCGGGGGGAGGCAGCAGTGACCTGTGGAACCCTGAGGCCCCGGCTACTGTCCCAAACTTTCCTCCGGAATCTGTCACAGCTGCGTCCAGCTTCGGTGGGCCTGCAGCGGGCAGAGGACCCGCCAAGCGCCCCCATGGGTGCCCGGCCCACCGCCGCACGAGCCTGCCTTCCTTCCACCGCAGGCTCTGGGGCCCCAGGACAGACACCTGGACGGGGTGGGGGGGGGGACCTGCAAACCAGGAGCATCGGAAACGCTCGCCATCCATGCTGAGCAAGGGATGGAAATCCTGTGGTGACCGTGGGCACTTTGCACAGGCTTGGGCGTCTTCCCCAGCCTCCTCCTCCTGCCGGCCTCCAGGGCTTTCCTCACCCCGCTGTGTTGACAAGCAGCGAACCCGGGAAGCTGAATCGACACCGGCCTGCCCACCGCCTGCTTGCAAGCCCCCTCGCAGAGAGGAGCAAGTTTTTAGAAAAAGTTTACAGCCACCCTTTTCAAGTGTCTGTCTTTTCTTTTCTTTTCTTTTTTTTTTAAGGAAAAGGAGGGGGGGAAAAAAAAACAAAACCCCACCCCACGTCCCTCCGGTCTTCCTTATTCTGACACGGTTTTCCTTTAGAACATCTCCAGCTGCAAGCGGGGACATGACATCCCGCGCTCCCCTGCGAACACGCTCGTCGTTTGATTTCTGACACGGCGCCGTAGGTGCGGCTGACAGCTTCCCGACGCGGGCCGGGCCGGCCTCTTTCAAGCCAGGCGATGCGGGCGGACCCAGCCGGCTGTCCCGCGAGCCCGCTGCCTTTGTAGAGCCGGCGGCACGGGGGGGGGGGGGGGGGCCACGCTGCACTCGCCCCGCGTGCTGACAGGCGGCCCGCGCTTCCCCCTAATCACGAATAAAAGGCAGCTCCCTGTAGGTTACACATCTTCTCTGGTTTGACATTGACCTTAATACATAATTTACCCACAAAGCCTGAACCATGTGGAACAAGATGAGAAAAGACCACAGAACTGGCAAATACAGTGATGTTCCATCAGAAATCATATTTGTTCCTGCGTGCGGGCACGTGGGCGTTCGGGAGGGGAGAGGCAGCGGGCGGGGGGCGGGGGGAGAGAGGAGGCTCCGTCCTGGGTCTGGGATGCCCGGGCCTCGGCGGACGCAGGCGCTGTGCCTGGGGCCTGGGGGTCTGGGGGTGGGAGCCACCCACCGGTGCCCCTGTGGGCCAGCAGCCGGCAGCGCGGGGAACCCACACGGGCGTCTGGGGGAGCCAGCTCGCCTGGGTGTCTCGGATCGGCCGCAGGGGAGGGGGCAGGTGAGGCGGCACTGCTCTGGCGGGAAGGCGCAGGTCGGAGGTCAGGTACGCGCCCGCGGGACACGGCTCGCACACCTAGCCACGCACGTACACATGCCCATCGATGAACATACATGCAACATGCCCTGCACACGGGGACACACACCTGCACGCAGGCCCGAATGCCCACTTCACACCTGCACACTCGTTCACATAGGTGTGCGCTCACACTGGCCTGTATACACATGTGCACAGCCACATGAATACACGCACTTCATATGCACACCTAACTCCACAGACATACCCACATCATGCGTCTGCACACTGTATTCACACACATACACACACAGGTGTGTGCACTCTCCCGTGCACATGTATACAAACCACACACCCTCACAGACACACACAGGCATGCCCACCCGCCCCAACCGTACCCCGGCGCCAACCTTGCAGGAGCCTGCTGGGTCTCGGTCACGCTTGTCGGCTGGCGTCTGCAGGCCCGACCGCGCCGCTGGAGGGCTGGACCCCAGCGGGGCCCAAGGAGGCGTGGCGTGCTGCCGCCGGGCACGTGCGAACCACACGCGCGTCTCAGGCAGGAGCGTGATGATGCCTGGGAAGGGAGGCCCCCAGTGCTCCGGGGGTGGTCCCTGCGGTCCTCCCGCTCCAGCTCCAAGCCTTCCTGTCGGCTTTGCGTCCCGAGGGCAAGGTCAGGACTCTTCCCAACGTCCGAGCTTCCCGGGGCAGGCGAGGGTGCAATGTGCGTGATTTCTTCCTACCGCTCATGGCTCAGTTCAGAACGGCCCACGGGGCGAAACCTACTCGTTCATTTTTCATGCTGAAAATAAAAATAAAAAATAGATGAACCGCACATTTGGACAGAGAGGAAATCATCCCACAAATGCATCTTGGACTTTTTGGCGATTTTTTCCCCTTGAGTCTGAACTTTTACAAGTATACGTGTTTATCCCTGACAACTGAGAGAAGGTGAGTGGTAAGTCTCCTGTGTCCCAGGACCAGCCGCACGGGCCGCAGAGACACAGCAGCTATGCTGGTCTCGGTGCGTCTGACAGGGCCCCCCCCCCGGCCCCCCCGCCCCAGCCAACCTGCCCAGCCAGGCAGCCAAACAGCACCCTGATGTCAGGGTGCTTTCTGTCTGGCTGTTTCACTGTTCCTTCGTCTGGCCATCCATCCACCTTCCTGTCCATCCATCCATCATCCAGCCATCCATCTGTCTATCTGTCCATTTCTCCATCCATCCATCAATCCATCCACCTTCCTGTCCATCCATCCATCATCCACCCATCCATCGATCATCTACCTATATGGCATCTATACCTCTATCCATTCATTATTATTTCTCTATCCGTTTTCATACAATTACAAACTATTTTTATGTTTTTGTTTTCTTTCTTTTTTTTTACAGGTTGTATGTATTTATTTTTAGAGAGAGGGAGAAAGACAGGGAAACATCCATGTGTGGCTGCCTCTCGTGCGCCCCCTACTGGGGACCTGGCCTGCAGCCCAGGCCTGTGCCCTGACCGGGAATCGAACCAGCGACCCTTTGGTTTGCAGCTCGTGCTCGATCCACTGAGCCACACCAGCCAGGCGTGTTTCTGTTTTCTTGATTTGCCTGTTGGCACACTGTGCCCATTCTCCACAACATTTATTTTCTCCCCTTTCTTAAACAGAACCTTACCATGGTACGCATATCAAGCATTTATCTGGGACATAGCCCACAGATATTTCCACCCCCATCATGTCTTTTGCCTTTGGCTCGGTTTATGGTGTTTTCTTCTTTTTGCCCATGAGACCAACCATACGTGTGTGGAGTCACATTTGTTCCTTTCCCTTTCGTTGTATCTAGACTTTCAGTTTTGCTTAGAAAGTCTTTTCCTACACCCAGCGTGTGGGAATCCAACCATTTTTTCCCCACTCTTACTTGTATATTAAAAAAAAAACCGCAGGTATGTCTCTGATCAATGGGTTTGCGCATCGTATCAGGAAGGGGGCTTTTTGCATTTGTTGGAGATGTCGATCGGGGGTTTCGGGACCGGATTTCCTCTGGAGCGGGCTGAATCCCTGGACCTTGTGCTCCCACCCACAGGCCTGCGTATTACTCCCCCGTCAGTCACGCACGCTTCCGACGACAGGGCTTTGAAACCGCACGCGGGACCAGCGGGCAGGACAGCCCCTCCCTCCCTCCCGTAACTTCCTGCTCCGTGTTTTCCTGCAGTATTTGGTGTGAGCTTCCGTACCGACCAGCTTAGCTCTGGGGGGCGGGGGGAGCTGGTTGTTGTTTTACGGGGGTTGCATCCAATTTACACATTAACGTAGGGAGAACCAAGGATCCTGTGTGAGGATGTTCAGGAATCCTCGAGAATAAGGAACGTCTATTTGTTCCTTCTCAGTTTTGCTCATTTAAGGCGTGTTTTCCAGTTTCCGTCCATAGCGGTTTTCCGTCTTTCTTGTCACGTTTGTTCCGAAACATTTTACCTTCTCCGCGGTGAAGGTACACGGCATTTTCTCTGAGACAAGATGCGCTCGCTGGTTGTTCCTTGGTGTCCAGAAATGCGGTTCATTCCGGCACATGACCGCGCAGGGCACGTTTCTTGTTACAGTTCGTTGTATCGTCCGTTCTGCAGGGTTTCCGGAGCAGCTATGATGCTATTTGAAAAGGAGCCTGATTTTACTTTTTATTTTTCCCGTTCTCACCGATCTAGCATTTGCTTTGGTGGAATGTCATTAAACTAACCCGGGCAGGGAGGTTCTGCAGCTTCTGGTTGCAGGGTTCTCGGATGCACATTTTTTATCAGGTTGAGAAGGAGCCCTCTGCTTCTAGTTGTTGTTTTGCTTTTTTTTTTTTAGTTGTTTTAGGATTTGCACCAAGGGATTTTCCTGGGATCTCTAGAGTTGCTTACACGATATTTCTTCTTCTTAGGGCTACTTCTATGGACATAACATTAATATTTCCCCCAATTCCAAAACATGCCCACTTTCCTGGTGCGGCCTTCCGGCGGTATCGGGGTTTGCCGATGTTCTATTTAGGATTTTTTTAAATTAATATGCACCAGCGGCTGTGGGATGTAGTTCGCTTTTATTGGTGCTAATTTTATCAAGTTCAGGTATAACCGGTAGACTTGCTTCATAAAATGACTTCGGGGCTGTTGTTCCTTTTTAATACCCTGTAACCATTCACGGGTGAATGAGCCTGTCTGCTCACCAGGAGTTTGGGAGAATTTCTCCGTGAGGGATACTCCCCGGAGCAGGAAACCGTCTAATCCTGCTGCTTTGGGTGAGGTGGTTTCTTGAGCATTTTCTCCATTTCCTGGGTAGAAATTGGCATTTGTGCACATTTCAATGTCTTCTGGGGTCAATTTTGCAAATTTGTTTTTCTACGTCCCTAACCCTTTGGTTTAAACATTCCAATATATTGTCATGGACACATGTGAGGTGTTTAGTGCTCTGTATTCTGTTTTTCCTCGTCACCCGGGGATATATTTATTGATGAGAGAGGAAGGGGGGGACATTGATCAGGTGTCTCCCCGACGTGTCCCGACCAGGAATCAAACCCGCAGCGTTTGGGCGCACGGAAGGACCCTCCCACCTTGGAGCCGGCCAGCCAGGCTCAGTGTGCTGCCTTCTCAGAGGAGGCAGGACCACAGGCTGCCCGCCCAGGGTGCGGTGCAGGTCTCCAGGGCAACGGGGCCCTGTGAGGGTCCGCGTTCTCTCCCAAGACCAAGCCGACAGGGGAGGCTGGGAGTGCCTCACGCAGAGCAGGGCTTCATGGGGAGGATGCTGACGGCTTTGCACTCCGGATGCGGAGCCTGAGGAGCGAGTCCCGGCTAACGGAGCATCCCCCGGGGGCCACGGGATGAGAAGCTTCCAGAGGCCTCCGTGGACTCAGCGGCCGGGGTTGCCGAAACCAGGAATTCCTGGCTGGTCCTTGCTGCGCGTCACCCCTCGGGATGCCAAGTGCGGGCTGGACGCTCGCTCCTTGTGGTCCAGGACCCCCCCGGGGGGTGGGGAGAAGTTGTGACCCCCCCTCGCTGACCACGGAGGTGGAGCTGGCCCCCTCGAGACGTGGCCAGCGTTCCGGAAGGACCCCAAGGGAAGCAGGGTCCGAAGTCTGGCAGGACGTCTGTGCACTGATGTTGGAACTCATGGGTCGAGGGGAGCTGGTGGCGAGGGGGGGGTCCCGTTGATTGAAAGAAAGTGGAAGCCCACTGGAGTGTGGCCAGTGGGACTGGCTGGTGGGACAGCGAGGCGAGGTTTGTAACAGCCGAGAGGCAGGAACCACCAATGGGATCGCAGGCGGCCAGAGCCGCAGAAGGGACAGCGAGGACGGGGAGGCACCTGGTGGACTGCGCTGGAAATCCACGCAGACGGCGTCTTGCCGCTGGCCTGTGTCCTTCCCGAAGACACACTGCAGCCTCACAGACCTGCCGGCCGCGGGCTCCGAGGCCCCGACAAACCTGTCACCCCGTGAGGGCAGCGCACGAACCCAGCGCCGTTTGCCCGCCTCCCAGGGCTTACACCACCTTCCAACTCGAGGTGCCTCGGCCCTCCAGCTCCCGGCAGCAACCCCCCGCACCCCGTGCAAAGTGCCCCCTCGGACCCCACGCAGGGGATGTCGGAACCCCCCAAGGCTGACCCCTGCCCGAGTCACCAGCGGAAGAAGTTTGGACGCTTCTCACCGAAGCCAGAAACCCATTAATTTTTCAGAGGCCTGTGAATCCAAAACGGCTCGTCCAATTTGCTTCAAACTGCCCGGCCCCGAGCAGGAGCTGGAGAAGTCTCCGGCCACGGCAGGCGTCTTGTCAGAGTCGGAAGGAGGTCAGGTGCGGGCAGCACGCGGAGAAGCCGATGGCCGGGGACTGGGGTGCCAGGGGCTGGGCAGGGGTTGCGATGAGTGGACACCCGTCTGATCTGGGGTGCATAGGCAGTCGGGAGGATCTGAGGGTGCGAGGGCCCCGGGGCCCACTCTTGTCCAGACCACTTCGGGTTTACTACAGGATCTCATTTCTGGGAAGAAAGGGGGACCCTGGGCTCATGCAGGGGCATCGGCAAATTTTCCATTCCGTGTCGGGACACAGATGCCGGGCGGGGTGGGGTGCAGGCCAGGGCAGGGACCTGCCTGGGGGACCGGAGGCCGGTTCATTTGTAACCCAGGGAGTGGCCCTGGTGAGATGTCAGTGTCCGGGGCTGCTCTCGTGCCCTGGCCCCGGGGGTCTTCCTCCGCGATGTGTTTATTTCTGGCAGCGCTGACGTGGCGGCAGGCCCCCCCCCCACTTCACACTCCAGGGGGCCTTTGGTTTCTCCCGGGCTTGACACGCACGGCTGCGACCTCCACCTTAGCAGCGACATTTGCCACCACAAAGCCTTGGACGCTGTGGGTGAGGCTGGTGGACATGGACACGGGGAGTCACACGGACGTCCAGGGTTCCGGGTGGCGGACGCTGCGGAGGGAGTGGAGGGGCCGGGGTCCCGCCTCACGGGCCCTGTGCTGCCGAAGGTCAGCGTGGAGTTTTAATCATTTTGCTTGGTTTTTTTTTTTTTTTTGGAATGTGGCATCCACCAGGTTAAACTGAACAACCCAATGGCATTCACTAGACTCACAATGTGCAAGTGTCTACCTCTAAGTGGTTCCAGAACCTTCTCCTTGTCACCCGGAGGACACCCGTCTGCACCAACAGTCCCCCCATGGCCCTCCCACGGCCCCTGAAGCCAGCCTTGAAGGGCTGGTCTTCCTCTGCACTGAGTGGGGGCTCCTGGCCCCTCAGGGGGTGGTGACGACCAGGCAGGAACAGACCTATTCCTGCAGGGCCCCTCATTTTGCACGGCCTGGAAATGGGTGCACAGCCTCCTGGAGAGGGGGCGTCAGCCTCGAGAGCCAGGCGGGCTGCCCCCAGCACGGCCGGTGGGCGCACACCCGTGTCCCTCAGCACAGACCCACTGTCTCTCCTGCACCCGCGCTCGGAGGATCGCGCTTTCACCACGGACCACTGTCTTCATTTCCAGGGTGGCTGTGATGAAGGACCCCCAACTCGGGGCCTCAACGGCACACGTTCACTGTCCCCCGTCCTGGAGACCAGACATCTGAGGTCCAGGTGTCCCAGGGCTCTGCTCCCTCCACAGGCTCCAGGGAGGGTCCTTCCCCCACTTGCAGCTCCAGGGGCTCCAGGCGTCCCCGGGCTGGTGGCTGCGTCCCTCCCGCCTCTGCCTCCATCTCCACGTGGCTTCTCCTCTGGGTCTGTGTCTCCTGTTCTATGTCTTCTCAGGACGCTGTCACTGGACGCAGGGCCACCCTGACCCAGGGCGACCTCCTCTGAGATCCCTCCCTCATCCCACCTGCAAAGACCCTGTTTGCAGGTCAGTTCCCATTCGCACCTTCCAAGTACACACGGATTTGGGGGACGCACTACCACCCCGTAAGGAAGATGTTAGCGTCTGGCACGGGGTGAGCTCTGTGACACGCCGTTCACGTGCAGGCAGGCCTGGCGGCTTTGCTCTGGAATTTGTGGGTCACGGTGTTTTTACTGACATGAGGTTGAAATTCCCGGGTGAGCAGCCAGGGCTTTGGAAGGGGCCCCTGGCTTCCAGGACCACGGTTGTTCTCAGGAAAACTGTGCGTGAGCTGCGTGTAGACAGATGAGAACAAGATGAGACGGTGTTTCGGTGAGTCAGTGTTCTAGTGAGACAATGTTTCAACGAGACAGTGTTTCAGCAAGACACTGTTTCAATCACAGAGTGATTCGGTGACACAGTGTTTCAGTGAGACAATGTGTCCGTGAGACAGTGTTTCAGTGAAAAGCCTCACGGGTGACGAGTTGAAGGGACTTGGCCGCAGGTGTGGGTCCCGGCCTGGCTGGCAGCTCAGAGGTCACCCCTTCGCTGGGCCGCACACCCGAAGGGGATGTTGTCAGCGACTCAGGGGCTGGGTTGTGAGGATCAGTCACACACTCAAGGCCCCTTTTACTTAACTGTGTTTTTGGTGGGAGGGTCTGTTGGCCAGAGCCTTCCTGGGCGCTGCTGGACTGTTCCCAGCTGCCGCAGGGCGACGCCCCTCGGGGACACCCTGACGTCTTCACGCCAACAGGGGGGCAGCGCGGGGCTCTTCCTGCGACGGCTCTGGAAGCGTTTGGGGGTCAAGCTGCCCCCAGCAGACTGTCCGCATAGAAATCAGGGCAATTGAAAGAATGCAGAGACGGCCGAGTTGCATTTTGCAGCGCGGGCTGGGGAGGGTGTCCCGGGCTTTCTTTTTAACTGTGGCTGCGAGCGCGCGCTTGCTCTCTCTCTCTCTCTGTCTCTGTTTCTCTTCCCTTAATTTTCTGCATCCACGCCCTGTGAACTTTCTTTATTTTTTTGTTGACTTTCACTTGCTTTTTTCCTGTTTGTGGAGGTACAGTGGACAAATAAAAATTGGAGGAGTACCACGTGATGATTTCATGTGTGAGTGCGCCGAAATGACCGCCAGCAACCAGCCTATGAACGCACCCACCATGTGTGTCTCTTCCCTCCCTCCTACCCTCCCTCCCTCCCTCCCTCCCTTCCTCTTTGTTTCTTTCTTTCTCCTCCTTCCCAGCTCACTCTTCCTTCCCCTGAACGTCCATCTGGGTTGCTGACATGGCAACATCCACATCCCTCCCACTGCCGAGGCCGGGATGCCCTGTGTTCCTCCGGATTCACAGTCTCCTTGGCCCCACGCCGGGCTCAGGAGTCCTGCTGCCCCCCCCCCTTCTCTGCGCCTGGGTCTCTGCTCCTTCCTCTCCAAGTTCAGGGCTCATCTCCTCTCGGCTGGGCCAGCAGGACGACTGCCTTGCTGGGCTGTCCACACGCGGTGGCCATCCCTTCCTCTATGAGTCCGCTAGGGCCGCGCTGACAAAGACCCAGCAGTTGCTCATTTCGGCACCAGAAGCTCATCTTCTCGCAGCTCCCGGGAGCAGACGTCGGAGGTCGAGGTGCCGGCACAGCTGTCCCCCCTGGGGGCTCCGGCAGGAGCATCGATGCCGGGTCTCTCCCGGCTCCTGATGGCGGCTGGCCGTGCTCGGCGGGCCTTGGCTGGCAGCCACGCCCTCCCTCACCCCCACTCTCTGCCTCCATCTTCGCGAGGTGCTCTCCCTGTGGGCACGCCTGCCCCTCTTCCCCATCCGCTTCGCGGAACAGCACCGGGGACGTTGGCTGCGGGCTCCCCTGCCGCGGTATGACGTCACCTTAACTGATCACATCCGTGACGACCCTGTTTTCAAAAGACCGCCACCTGAGTCCTGGGGACCACCGCTTTGACCGGTGAATGGTGGGGTGGGGGGGACACAATTCTGTCCACAACACTCGCTCAAGTCGGGGTGAATCTCCACGCACACGTGAGGGCCTTGTGCATCGCTGAGCACGGCCGAGACACTATGGCCCAGATTGCTGAGGCTGAGTGTCTGCTGCTCCGAGGGAAAGCCACGGGGGACAGAGCAGAGACGGCAAGGTGAGCACCCTCCCTGAAGGACAGGTGATACTTCGCAAGCAGGAGCCAAGCAGAAAAGGTGCTGTTTGCAGGTTGGCAGCAGAGCCAAGTACACGTGACAGGAAAACACATGGAACATTCGAGTCCGAAGACAGCCATCCGCTGACGGTGTTTGGGGACCGTTAGGTGGGTGGCCAGGACTTGGGGACACGCGAGAAACCCCGGATGAGCCTGAACAATGTTGGCACTCGGTCACTTTCAGATAATTTAACTTCAAAGTGGACCTAGGGCATCGTGAACAGGATCAGAAGGGAGAGGTGTGTTTTATGGAGTCACCCCCGGCAAGAAAATGCGGAAGATCAAAGACTGCGCCTGGGCTCCTCATCTCCCGCCTCCACCGAGCGGAGCCCGACGCCTTCTGATCTTAATTGTGGTCAAAGGTGAGCTCCCCCAAGCGGGCAGCTGGCTCTCTGGGTCCCGCCCTGCTGTGCAGGGAGGCGGCATGGCCAGCTCCCAGGGGGCCGGTGACATGCTGGGGTCATCTTGACATTCCAGAGACGGTCTTTTGCAAGTTCAAAGTCCTTTTTTCATTCAGCAGAGCAAAATGTTTTCAGCGCTGCTCATGCTGGGAGAGCCAGCTCGGGACTGGCGGGAACCCTCCTGGGTCACGCCACCCTTCTGTGCGGCCTCGAGGACAGACGTCTAACTTCTCTGTGACTCAGTTTCCTCGTTGACACAGGGGCGCGACATCATGGGGGACCTGTGTTGTGGGGTCGCTGTGAAGACTGGTCAAGAAAACGTTCTTGCAATGGGGCCTGAGACGGCCACCCATCCATCCCCCATCCATGCATCTGTCAATCATCCAACCATCCATCCATCCCCCATCCATCCATCCATCCATCATCCATCCGCCATCGATCCATCCATCCATCCACCCACCCATCCAACCATCCATCCATCCACCCATCCATCCATCATCCATCCCCCATCCACCCATCCATCCATCCATCATCCACCATCCATCTGTCCATTCACCATCCACCATCCCTCCATCCATCCATCCATCCATCCATCCACCATCCACCATCCACCATCCATCATCCATCTCCCATCCATCCATCCATCATCCATCCATCCATCCAGCTGTAACTGTGTCCCGTGGCAGCTGAAACAAATGGTCTGAGGCTGCCATCGGCACAGCTCCAACCCCGCTGTGCTGTGTAAGAGGACATGTTGATAGGGTCTGAGGATTAGGGTGTAGACATGCTGGGGGCCCCTACGCCTCAGTGTCGAAGGGCATGCTCGGAGGTGTGGGCCCTTGGCTGTTGCCAGCACCGGGGAGTGTCACGCTGTCCACCCGCAGGGCACAGGACACGGACGTGGTGGGGGACGTTGTTCGGTCTCCGCACGGAGATTGGGATGCGGGATCTTCGGGGGCGTCTCTGAACGCATCATGGCCGGATTCTGGTCTTTGTGCTGTTGACATCGTTATGAGACTTCCGTTCTTTCGACTTCAAATTATACATAAAGGCAGTTCTAAGATTTCCCCAGGGGTCTGGGGAAAGCAAGCCCGATTAATTTCCAGGACAAACTCTCGGCCACGTACCTGTACGTGACTTCTGCAGGGTACGGCCCCCCAAGATAGAAAACAAAGTGGAAGACACCATTTTGAAGCGAGGGCGTATTTGGTTGGGCACGTCAGTCATCCCGTGAGTCAGCAGATGCGAGCGGAGCGCCAGGCCTGCGTCCACCCCGTGGGACTCTCTCACCGGGGGGACCGTGAGGTAGACCTCGGATGACCAAGTCTCCGGGGCTGGAGACTTGTTTGAAATGGTCCTCCTGCACCCTAGGTACCACGTGGTCCGAGCGTGTGAGGGCTGTGTCCGTCCGCTGCAGGAACGCCAGGGCAGAGCTGGTGAAATCGTGGGCGTGGATCCCATGCGCAGATGCTCAGATCCCCTCGGCAGGTGCAACACCCAGACCAGCACCGCCTCCGAGGGCGTCCACCCTGAACTGTGTCCGAGCAGGATGGCGCCCGCCCACTCACCGCCGTCGAGACCACAGGCTGGGCCTTCGAGTCCCACTGGGCGTCCACCCCGTACGTGGTCGCAGCCCCCTGAACGCACCACTGGGGCGGGGACACCATGTCAGCCCACGTCCCAGAGGAGGAGGGGCAGGGGTCCGTTGGGGACCTCGGGGGCAGGTCCGTGGTCCAGTGTCCATGTGCTTCGCCCACAGGCCTCTGTCCCCTGCCCTCTGCCCCTTCCTGGACGGCACCTTTCCTATGGCCTGAGACCGTGCTTGTGAATTCCTCTGTGGTTCGCTGTTCGGGCTGCATGGCCCTGCCCTCTGTGCGGCTCTGCGCTTGCCCCCAGGGCTGTCCCTGTGCCTCCCACCCCTCCTGCTCCGGGACCCCCTGGGGCAGCGCTCGGGGGCTGCGGAGCAGGTCGGGAAGGGCAGGCACGCCGCTCGGAGACACGCTTGCTCTGGTACAAAGAGTCCCTGGAAAGGAGCATTTCCGCGTGGAGGGATTTCAGCCCGACGTTCAGCCAGCAGAGGACTCTGTGCGTAAAGCTATCCCCCGAGACGAACCCTGAATGCTCAGCACGCTGGGAGCCCAAGGCTCCCGGGAGGTTGGAAAGGGGCAGTCCCACGAGGTTGTCCGGCAGGCAGGACGCCTCTTCCCCTCCCCGCCCCGGGGACGTCCGGCAGTGCTGGCTGTCACCACGCAGGGGGCGGGCGGGGCGGGCACCCGGTGGGACGCGGCTCAGCACCCCCAGTGCACCGGACACCCCCCTGTGAGCGTCGCCAGCTCCAGATGTTGTCCATGGAGGCTGAACATCCCTGTGCTAGCCCGGGGGGACCACCTCTCCTCTTGTCTGCATCCGCCCGTGTCTGTCTGTCTGTCTGTCTGCCACGTAGGCGGGGATGCCCGTCTGTCCCTCTCTGAGCAGCAGGCGATCCTGTGTCTTTATCATCTGTCTTTGAACCCTTACTGGTCTGAGCAGAATTATCTGCTCATCGCAAAGCTCCAGGTGTACCCACTCCTCCACCATTGTCTCTGAATCCATCACCTACCTGTGTATATCTGCCTATCGATGATCTATCCATTATCTATCTATCTATCATCTGTCCATGCATCTACCCATCTATCTCTCCCAGCTGGCTGCAGAACACGCCGGAAGGCGGGGAGGCCGGGGATGCTTCCCGGAAGCTGTCCCGTCTCAGCGCAGGCTGTGACTCCTCCGCTGCCCCGACGGAGGAGAGGAGGTGGTAGACGGTGGATCAACACGTAGATGAAAAAGTGGGGAGATGACAGGTGCACCTGATACACAGACACGCCGTGTTGTTTGAGAGGAGTCACGGAGCTTCTGCCCTGAAAGCAAAGGGTGTGCGGTGGTTTGGGACGCAGCGTCGGCCCCTCTTGCCGGTCGGATGTTTTCCATCCGCGTGGCTTCCCCGCGTTGGTTCCCGGCTGCACCGAGGTCACACCGGGAGGCGCAGGCTGGCTGTGCCGGCACTCGGAGCTCTGAACGGAAAACCAAGGAGGTGTCACCGGTCGGGTGAGGCACACCTGTGGACGAAAGCTCCTGCCACGCGGTGTTTTGGAACTCTGCTATCGGAGCGTGGATCTGGGGTGGTGACAGGGACATTTTTTGGGGGGGTTCCTTCTGATCCCCGCAAATGCCTCAGTTGTTGTGACAGATGGTGACAGCCGAGCCCTGGGTCCCACATACGTGGGGGCCTGGAGCGGGGAGGCAGGAGGAGAGGGCGGAGGTGTGTGGCTTCGTGATGGAGAGCACGGCGAGCGTGGAGGGGGAGGCTGCAGTCCTGGGACCCTTTCCTCCGGCGTAAAACCCGGGGCGGTGCGGGTGGGCTGCTGGGGGCTCACGGCCCTGCACAGGGACGGCCGCTGGGACCCCGCCGCGGGGGAGGCAGGAGGACACAGGCGTTGTCTGTCCCGTCCTTGGGAGACCTGTTTGCTTCCCGCCACCGACGCCCCCCGGCCCCTCGGGGCCCGTTCCTCGGCAGTCGGGGAGGCACGGCGGGCCGAGGATGTTTAACTCCAGTTCCGCCCGTCAGCGCGCAGCTCCAAACACAGGTGACAAGCTAAATACACACTGACCCCCCCTCGTTCAATTGAAGCCCGTCCGTCACGCTGGGGTGGGATGCTTGTGGAGGGGCTGTACCGCCGTGGCCCGCCGGTGGGGGCCCCCCCGGCAGACCAGCGGCGCCACCGTGCCCCCCAGTTCCCAGGGACGAGATTTCTCCTCCCCTCGGCGCTGGCTTGCCAGCTTCCCGGAGCCGCTGTGCTGACCGCTGCTCAGCCCTTTGCCGGGAGCTGGTTCCTTCCTCACCGATATCCACATGGACATCGGCCCCCATTTGTGCGTCTATCCATCGTCCCTCTAGTGTCTAGGTATCGATCTCCTTCACCACGTGTCTATTGATCTGTTATCGATCAGGCAATGCCTATTGTCCATCTTCTTGATCTCATGTGTATCGCCCTGTTATCTAGCATTTCTGCGATATAATGTGTATCGTCTAGCGTCTGATTTATCCATTGAGCTGTTACAAATCCTATCTGTGCGTCTGTGATTCCTGTAACATCTATTTATCTGTCTGTTTATCTGTCTGGGTGTCCATCCGCCTCTGCGCCCCTCAGGCGCAGACACCGTTGACGTGAAGCAGTACTCATGTCCAGGAGCCTCGTTGTGAGTTGACGCAGGGACATTATTGCGGGTTCCTTGTGCCCAGCTGCTCGGCGCAGGGTGGGTCTAGCCCGGAGCCAGGGAGCTGAGCTCGGGCAGGGGGTCTGTGTTCCTTCCTGGTGGCTCTGGGGGGACTTTGGGGGGCACTGCAGACAGCGGGCTCTTTCGGACGGCGGGCGGGGGACGCCGCTTTCCTCCGGAGGAGGGGGTGCTCCGAGGCTGCCCAGCTTGGCCATCGTTGCCGTCCTCACCCCGCTTGGCACGGACGTGAGCCCCAGCTTACCCCGCTGCTCGGAGGAGGGGAATCCCACATGCGGAGCGTGCGTGCCCGAGGAGAAGGGGAGACAGAGAGGCCTGACGCCGCGGAAGGCGCGAGACGCCGCCGTGCGCGCGCGTGCGGGGCGCGTGCGGTGCGCGCAGCGCGCGGTGGGCCCCGGCTCCCCGCGCACGGGCGCCGTTCGCTGGCGGAGGCTGCGGAGCGAGCTCACGTCACAGACTTATTTGGGATTGAAGGCTTTAGTTAAATATGCCCCTCAAAAAAGTTTCCCCACTTTTTTTTGATACGCGGCTTTGGTTACCAGGCTGTTAATAAGCCCCGGGACGGGCGGCGCGGGGAGGAAGCTGTTGGCGTGTCAATTATGCGGGGCTGCATTTCTGTGCTCATTAGTATGCTTGGATGTCTCTAATTTACATCTAAATGTACCCACTAATTTTGATCCGATCATGTCAAAAGTGATAGCTGCTGTGCCGGAAGAGATGACAGGCCCAGTAGCAGGGATTGCCAGAGTGAGCATCCCTCAGGGCGATGATTTAATGCCGGAGTCAGCCGGGCTGTCAGCCTCGGAAGCCAAATTATGACACATTATGCCCGCGATGGACCCACACGTACGCGCCGCGGGGGGGGCTGCCCCTGCGCCCCGGGTGCCCGCCCCCACCCCGCGCGGCGCCCAGCGCCTCCCGCTCCCCTGGGGCCCAGCCACCCTGCACCCTGCACGCTGGCTGCCTGAGAGCCGCTCGTCATCCACACGGACTCCCGGCCTCGGCGGCGGCGGCACGGTGGGGTGGGGGCGGGGGGGATGGTGACAACAATGGGGTGCTCCGCGCCCCGCCGAAAACTCCGTTTCCATTTTATTTCCGTAGAAACTTTGGGTCAGCTGTGTGCGGGAAGGGCAGGTCGATCCCTCTCGCGCATGTGCGTGCGTGGATCTGAGTGTGCGACTGAGTGTGCAACTGTGCTGTGTGCAGGCGCACCCGCGAACACATGTGTGCACGTGTGCCTGCGTGAGCACACGTGTACACTTAACACATGTTTCTGCACACGTGAGCACACATGTCAGCGCGCCCATGCACATACCTGCACCCACGTGGATAAGCATGTGTGACTGCGTGTGTCTATGCTCATGTGAGTGCATGCATGGACTTTCACACACATGTGAGTGCACACATGTGCTTGCATCCATGTGCACAGGCATGAGCGACTGTGTATCTACACTCACGTGAGTGCATGCATGGACTTTCACAGGTACACATGAGTGCACACATGTGCCTGCATCTGTGTGGACAAGCATGTATGACTGCACGTGTCTGCACCCACATGAGTGCATGCATGGACTTTCACACATACATGTGAGTGCACACATGTACCTGCATCCGTGTGGATAAGCATGTATGACTGCATGTGTCTGCACTCACATGAGTGCCTGCATGGACTTTCATACATGCACATCCGATTGCCTGCGTGCATGTGCCTGCGTCCGTGTGGATATGCACCCATGTCTGCGTGTATGTGTGCTCAGGGGAGTGCATGTAGGCATGGCGTGTGTCTCTGTGTCTGGCTGTGTGTCTGCATGTACGAGTGCGTGTCCCCTGCTGCCCGTGCCTGTCGGCTGCCCTCCCCTCTTCCCCGGGGACTCCCAGCTCCCCCCGGCATGTGGCTTGACGCCCCTCGCGCGGCTCGGCCGGGCCCGGCAACCTCTCCCGGTTGCGTCTTAGCTTTAGGGGATCTGTCTGTCAAGACTGAGTGTGCGTGTGGCAGGAGCTGTTTATTTTCGTGCCTCGCGCTGAACTCCTTTCGGGGAGGAGGGGGTGGTGTACAGGACTGACACGCCGAGCTTTGGAGCAGGGGCCGGCGTCTCTCCCCCCAGGCTCTGGGTCCCTCTGTGCTCCCCGGCGGGGGGACGCTCCCATCCCTCCTTGCTCCTGATTAGGGCCCAGAGGCCCGCACGCAGGCTTCCCTCGGCGAAGCGGCCTCAGAAGCAGAAGTCCGTCAGGGCGGTGGGCTGCTCTCTCCTCGGAGCCCTGGGTGGTCAGTCATTGCTCCCGCTCACGGCTTCACTGCGTTTCTGTGCTGTTCCGTCTCAGAACCCGTCCCCCCCCCCCCCCCCCCCCCCCCCCCCCCCCCCCGCCTCCACGACGCGCGATGCTTCCGAAGCAGGTCAGAGCCCCAACGAGAAAGAGTAGCGAACGTGACGCAGGAGAGACACGTGTTGGGGGGCGCGGGGAGGGTTCGTGGAGAGGGCGATACGAGATGTGCAGTCATGTTGGACACCAGAATCCAGCATTTCTGAGGGCGGCTGTCACGGCGGAAGGGTGAACGAACCCTGTGGTTCCATCGCAGGGACAGAAAGCCGGGAAGAGCCTGTTCCAGGTCAGCCCAGCGGATGCACCCGCCTGCCCCGCAACGAGTCCTGCGGTGAGGGGCAGTTTGCGACCTCCGGTCCGCGAATGCCCCCTGCTCCAGGGTGGGCGGTGTCGGCCTGCAGAGCTCGCACCGCGCCCCCAGGGAAAACGCCTTCGGCAAACACGGCGATTTACAAGGAAGACTGTGCTTTGTCCACTAATTTTGCGCATGAGATTCCATGCACGAGGGGAATCGCAATGGTTCTGTCTTTCCCTGTACGAGTTATTTCCCCGAGCATCGTACCCTCAAGTCCCATACACGCTGCCGCACATGGCAAGATTTTCTTCTTTTTCAGGGCTGAGTAATATTCCATTTTGGGAATAGACCACCGCTTTCTACTCCATTTCTCCCAAAGGCCTGCTTCCGTATCTTGGCTGTTGTATAAATCAGTCTGCCACGGACATAAAGGGGCCTGTACTCTTTCCCGGTAGCATTTTGGGTTTGTTCAATGCCCAACAGCACAATTGCTGCTTATCAGGTAATTTTATTTAAAAATTTTTTAGGGACCTCCATCCTGCAACCCAGGGATGTAAAGTCCAGCGCAGGGCACATGGTCGATAATATTGCAATAGCCAGGTGGGCTGCCTGGCGCGGACTGGGGTGCCAGGGCATCACTTTGCAAGTCGCACCTAACTATGCACCTGACACGGATACGAAACCTTCGCGAGTGTCTGCCAGAATGGAAAAACACGACGAAAATCTGTAACACGAAGTCTGGCGTTGAGGGTGAACGGTTGAACACGGGCCCGGGACAGCCATGCGTGCTACACTTGGGCGTTTCGGGTTCGTCTGTTCTTCTAGCCGTTCTAATTGTCGTTGCCAGGGCAGGGACTTCAATATTAAAATTCTGCCGTGACGGTATTTCCAAGGCGTGGGTGTCACCTTGGGATGTTTCGCGGCCACGTGAGGAGGTGGCCGCTCCGTCGATGCGCACGGTGCAGAATCAGGAGAGATGTTTCTTGTCCTTTTTGCGCAGAGATGCACAGGTTTTAGTCATGCTGAGGCTGAGGAGGAGAAAACAGTCTCAGCGTTGTCCCCCTACACTGAAGCTGTAATTTCTTTTCTTTTTTTTTTACATTTTATTTACTTCTTTTTAGAGAGAGGGGAAGGGAGGGAGAAAGAGAGGGAGAGAAGCATCCATGTGTGGTTGCCTCTCGTGCGCCCCCTACTGGGGACCTGGCTCACAACCCAGGCATGTGCCCTGACTGGGAATCGAACCGGCGACCCTTTGGTTCACAGGCCAGCACTCAATCCACGGAGGCACAGCAGCCAGTTACAGGGTTATGGGTGGGGGCCTCGACCATGCAGAATGCCTGAGAAAGATGGGCCAACACCAAACACCAAGGACGAACCCTGACGTCCTCGGTCCACCCTTCGGGGCCCTCGCTGGTGGTGGCAGCCACCTGTGTGGGGTGGGGGGGAGCACAGCTTCGACAGCACCTCGCACGGCCCAGGGCAGGAGGGGACCCACGCCATCGCCTGCTTCGGTACGGCCCCCTCCGCGGGCTCCGAGCTGCTCCACACAGTTTCAAAGTGCTTTATGGACATACGACTTCCACGCCACCCTGTTCTCCCGTGTAAAATGTACCGTGTGGTGGCTTTGGGGACACTTGCAGAAAAATGCGGCCATTGCCACAGTTCCTGCTCGGACCGCACAAGGAAACTGGGCCCCTCCGGTTGACTTCCTCTCACCCCACCTGGGCACCTGCTCATCGGTGCCCTGTCTTTAGGGGAATGGCCTGTTCTGTACGTTTAGTGTCCAAGGTGGGTCCACGTGTGTATTGCTGGACACTAGTGAACAGGACAGTATTGTATGGCATTTGGCATGACGTTCACATCGCAGGGAACACGCGTGTGCAGGGATGCCCACAGTTTTCCACGTGGATGGGCCACCGCAGGAGCGTGTAGGACATGACAGAGCAGGGACACTGCCCCTGAGAGCCCGAGGTGTCCCAGCTGCGACCTGAAGTGTGACCCCGAAGGCCCTCCGTGGGAGCCCCGGCCCCCTGTGGACACCTCTGGAGTCTCTGGGATTCAGTCGCGTCCTGGGTTGGACACCGTCTGTCCTTATGACAAGAGACAGCCGAGCTGTGCATCCCCCGCGCAGGGCTCGGGGTCCCTGCCGCCGTCCCGGCCCTGACCTGCTGGGCGGGCTCCCTGCCCACCCGAGAGACACGTGGCAGGTCTGAGGGAGGTCGGCCACTCCCAGCACAGGGACGCCCACGTCGGTGGCACCCATGACCACGCGGCAACACCTCCAGCCACACATCAGCTGCGGCAGCAACCACCACCGCAGAACAGCACCTCACGCCCGGCGGCGTCCCCCTCCCGGGGACCGGGGCCCCCGGCTGGCTGCGCGTGTCATGGTCTGCGGACGAAGACGCCCCCTCAGCGTCACCGACGGGCCGCCTGGCTTAATAAGGTGCAGCTGCGGGCGGACGGCGCTGGGATGAAATATGACAAGCCCCCTTCCCCGGGTCCGTGTCTGTTTATTCATCCTCCGTGCGGCCCGACCCTGGCCCTGCGTGAAGGGCTCCTCGGGAGCCGGCGGCCGGGGGTGGCCCGCGCTTCTGTGTATCCGCGCGTCAATCTGAATTAGGCCGGTCAGACTCCCCGGGGTGGGGGTGGGGGGTCGGCCCGCCGCGTGTCACGGCGCGAGCGGCGACTTTTCACCTGTGACCGCAGTCAAAACTTGCCAATCTAAACCGGGTTGGCTTTGGAGAAGCGTCCACCGCTCAGAACAACGGTCTCCTTGTCCCGGAACGCTGGGGGGGTCAAGCCCTGGGTGACAGTTGGGGGCACTTTGCAGGTTTCGATGCCCGCCTCCATGTGGGACGGATTCTACAGGCTCTTCGGGACACAATAAGGCCCATTGTGGGGACCCGGGTTGGGGCGGGGCGGCCGCTGTCCGGGGCTCCCGGGATCAGGGGGTTAGCGGCATCCCAGGGCTGAGCAGGTGAACTCCGGGGAAAGGAAAAGAAAACCACCTTTCCCAGGGGGTGCTGCGGGGGAGCGAGCCTCATCACCCTCGGAAAACGCCGGGTGTGAAGTCCCTGAGTTTCAAAAGCCGGTTAATGAGGGACAACTTATTCCGGAAGCAGGGAGAAAACCGCACCATTCTCCGGGGCAGCAACGTGCTCGGCAAACTCTTTGTCTTTTCACGTTGACGTTCCCGTGATTTAAAAAACAGCTTCCGTGGACCTGCATGCACTGGACACGGTACGGCAGACAGGGGGTAAGAATAATAAAGAGCATAATCTTCCGAGGTGTGGAAATTAGGGCAAAGGAAGCCCCAGGGCAGGAAAGATGAGATTAAGCCGGAGCTGGGCTGGGCTCTCCGGGAGCAGATGCCGAGGTTTGGGGGTTCAGGGTGCGGACTGTGATGAGGGACCGGCCCGTGCAGGGGTGCTGGGAGCTGTGGTGAGGAGGCAGCAGGCCGTGTGGATGTGGGACCAGCTGGCGGGGGGCTGTAGGGCGTCCCCATGTGCGTGGTCCCACGTTGGGGTGATGGAGCCCAGCGTCTGGCCCAGCCTGGTGCAGAGCCGGGGAGAGCGTGGCTTCTGGACGGCCACTGTCTGCCTCAGAGAATAACCCCGAGGGACCAGGGAGCCCCGGGTGACGCTTCCTGGGTCCCGTCCTCCTAGCTGGGCAGCGAGGCGTGCCGGCAGGGGTGCCAGGCCAGCACCTCACACGGAACCTGGGCCCCAGGGGCTTTGCAGCCGCCGTCTTCACAAGGACGGGTGGGTACCCCTGAGTTCAGGCCGAGCTTCCTGGTCTCTTCCTCCCTCTGCCTGGGCCGGCGACAGGGCTGGGGACACAGGTGGGCCCCGTCTTCTCCGTGACGGTGTCCCCCTGGTGCCGGACACCCGCTGGACACTCTGCACCTGTTCCCGGAAAGTGTGTTGCGTTTTATCCGTAAAACAGACGACACCTGTGGGATCGGCACCCAGAACTTCATGGATCTGGAGATGCTGAGGGTGCCGGCTGTCCCCTGTGTGGCGGAACATCGATTGCTCTCAGTGAAGGTCGCGATTGGACCAGTATCCACTTCAGCTGTTCCACCCGACCGGGAAGCCTCGTCCAGCCAGACGTCTCCGGCACGAACCTTCGCAAACCACTTCCAACCGGTTTGATCCGTCACAGCACCTTCTCCGTGCGCTGCACGAACCTTTTTTAAAAAAAATTTCAATTGCATTTTTACGTTCCTTGAAAAAATAAAGCATCATACGCCGAACACGGGGCGAATTTTCTTCCATCTTCAATGTCAAAATGGCTTC
>PVKU01007194.1:0-91374 GCA_004027475.1 Anoura caudifer
ACAAGGTACATAGAACAAGTAGCATAGATGGTAGGTAGAAAATAGACAGGGGGAGGGCAAGAATAGTGTGGGAAATGTAGAAGCTAAAGAACTTATGACACATGGGCATGAACTAAAGGGGGGAATGTGGGTGGGAGGGGGTGTGCAGGGTGGAGGGTAATGAAGGGGGGAAAATGGGACAACTGTAATAGCATAATCAGTAAAATATAATTAAAAAAAAAAAGAATAGTATAGGAAACAGAAAAGTCAAAGAACTTACATGCACAACCTATGGACATCAACCAAGGGAGGAGAAAGAAATGCTGTAGGGTAGGGGATGCAGGGCAGAGGGGTGGGTAACTGGGAGAAAAAAATGGGACAGCTGTAATAGCATTATCAATAAAATATACTTTAAAAAAAAGAAAGACTTCAGACAATGAAAATGATACCAGAAAGAAACATAATATCAAGAATGAAGGAAGAGCAACAGAAATGGTAATTATATACGTAATATAATATTAATCCTTTCTTAAATTCTTTAAAAGATGTTTGACAATTAAAAGCAAAAAAATAATATTGTTTGATGAGGTTGCAATGTATGTACCTATAATATATAAAACAATGACAACAAAAAAGTAAGTGGGGAAAAAAGACCTATATGTTGGTAAAGAATATTAATACTTTAATTCTAACTGCACTGTGAAGAGTTAGGCATGTACACTGTAATCCCTAGAGCACCCACTAAAAAAGAATACAAAGAGATATAATCAATAATGTAATTGATAGATTCAAATTGAATAATAAAAAAATTCAAAAACTCAAAAGAAAACAAGAAAGGGTAAATTAGGAAAGGAACAACTACAACAAAAAAGAGGCAACAAGCATAAATAAATAATAAAATGGTAAACCTTAATTTAAACATAATAATTACGTTATGTAAATGGTCTAAACAGAAAGACTGTCAGAATGCTTACAATGTAGAGTTAAAGTCAGTGGCTTGAAGTTACTCAAGGAGAACATGCAGACCAAGAAAAGCAAAGGTTTCAGAATATATTCCTGGAAACACAGACATTTAAGGGATGGATATATGGAGGGAAAAGAGATTTTAACTGAGGCTGAGAAGGAAATAGGTAGTAAAGGAATTCCCCATATTTTATTTATTTTTTTAAAGATTTTATTTATGTTTAGAGCGAGGGGAGAGGAGAGAGAAAGAGTGGGAGAGAAACATCAATGTGTGGTTGCCTCTCACACACCTCCCACCAGGAACCTGGCCCGCAACCCAGGCATGTGCCCTGACTGGGAGTCAAACCAGCGACCCTTTGGTTCGCAGGCCAGCACTCAATCCACTGAGCCACACCAGCCAGGCCAGGGACCCCATCTTTTATAGCTAAAGAAACTAAGGTTCAAAGATCTAACTTCTTACTGTGCTTTTATTCCAAGTCTGTAAAGCCTAGCTCTGACATCTTTTAATCATTGAAACCAAACTGAGACCAGAACTAATGTCTCAGAAGCTAGTATTGGACTAACCCACAGGACTTCCGTAATACAAGCAAGCCTTTCTTTCCTCCTTCCCTGGCAGCAAGAGGAGTCACATGCCCAGTTATATTCTTAAATCCTTATCTTCAGCCTCATCCATCACCCCTTCTGAAAGACCATGCACTTTTCTTCGATTGCTACATTTTCATTTGTAGAAGAATAGAATAAAAATGGTGACAGTCACAACCATGGTGTGGTACCATGATGAAGACCATTTCAACTGGGACCAAACAATAGGGTATAGCAGATAAAAGGAATGAGTGTTGGGTTGCAGAACTTAACATCGTTCACGTGGTTTGTGGCAGGAATCATAGCAACAACAGACCTCTATCAATTGTAAAAGAAAAGTGTCCCATTCCTGGAACTATGAAATTTTTTAAAATGTTGCAGAGTTGTACTTTGCTTCCAAGATAAAATACTCTTCTAAAAGGTTCTGGGGGTCCAAATCCAGGTGCTAATGGGTTTCTTCATGTCATGGGTTCATAATTTCTGAGTTTCCAAAGACCATAGCAAGTAGAGAAGATACTCTTAGTACTTCTCTCTCTAGGCCTTATCATTTAATAAAAATTCAAGCAAAAGACATCATCAGCAATGAAAGGTAGGAGCTGACAACTGGAGTGAATCGTTTTAACTATAAGCAGTCGTCACTTGGAAAGAACAAGTTTCCCCTCCTAATCCACAGCAGCACAGGTATTGATACGTCATCAGTGGCAAAGAAACGATCTAACTTGCCTAAATTTCGCGATGACAGGGCATCTTAGAGGAAACCTATAAAAGGTTCATATTTTATGGTCCTAGCATGAGTTTCAGAATTACCTTTACTACAATTTTGGACATCCTAAGTCCAAACGATGTAAGACAGATTACTACCAAAAAACACAAACACTTTTCAAACACTTATTTTCCCATTCTCTTCCATAGTTTGAAGTTATTTTTATCAAAATTGTTATGCACACCCTCCACTATCATCACTGAATGTTTACAGAGCTGCCTCGCTGTGGAGCATAAAATAACTACCTACCCATGGATCTTCCCAAATATCCCCCTCTCAATCAAAGAAAAAAGCCAGGATTCCGCGAGCATCCCTGGCAGTGTCAAATTTTATGTCCTTTGTGAAGTGAGAAATTTAATTTCTCAGTTTCCAACCCACTGACTCAACAAATTATTTGGTGACACCTACTAGCTGACCAAAAGACTACAAAACTCCTCCTCTTTGAAGAAGAAAAATGTATACTCCGAGTAAATGAACTTGAACCTCAACACTTAGTCAAAAGAAGGCTTCGGAGCAAGGCCAATGCTTTTCTGTGACAGTCCATTAGCAAGTCAGATTCCAGTGCTGAATCATCACATATATTTTCCATCTGAGAAACCCGAGGAAAAAGAACTGCAAGTCTTGGGGCAGGGGGAGAAAAATAACAAGAAAAGCAATAGGAAGTGGGGTTAAATACACCAGCACTGCAATTTCATGCTGAGTTCACAGGACTATTTCAAGCAGCATCGCCTCACTCCGCTTTGACTAAAAGGCAGCAACTCCTCAGGCTCCACACGCTAAATTAG
Organism: Anoura caudifer; assembly: GCA_004027475.1. Lineage (NCBI taxonomy): Eukaryota > Metazoa > Chordata > Mammalia > Chiroptera > Phyllostomidae > Anoura > Anoura caudifer. The sequence continues at coordinate 3,073 of PVKU01007194.1, forward strand.
ACATCTTAACTTGGTCTACGCAGTGACCTTTTTGGTTGCGCTCCGTGTAAGAGCAGTTTTTTTCCCTGGAAAATCTTCATGTCTTCCATGTCCTCTGACAAAGTCCAGACTGACATTCTCTCCAAGACAACACTGCTAATGGATATTTCTCCCCTGCCTCTTTCTGTGATAAGCAAGTACATGATTTTATTCTACCCAAAATGGAAATAACTATCATTTTTCATCATAGTGGGAAATTATTGACTTTTAGTAGATGCTATTCAAGGCTCCTATTTCCCCAATGCCTAAAATAAGATCCAAGAATTAGCTGCTATCATTCTGTCTGCTTACTGCACATTTTCTAATTAATTTTGTCCCTAAAAGACGATCAATGCAAAGCTTTGCTTGTTTAGCCATTGGCACAGTCATGCCCTAGGTCTCCATCTGAGCCCAATGCTGCTGAGACAGATTACTCTAACTTCTGTTAACAACCTGGAAATTGTTTGTTAACTGAATCTGAAAACTGTCCATTCACATTCAGGCTCTCCCCTTCGGCACACAACCTGAAGCATCAAGAGGCTGACTTTTATGGATTCAATCAATTAGCTCCCTTGCACTCTGGTTTCTATTGCATTGAGCCATTGGTAAATACGAGCAGCAAATGGAGGACAGCACGGAAGAAGGGTCAGACTATTTATTCCCGGCTCCCCTCCTCCCGGGCTATGTTTTTTCGGTAGCTGTTTCCACAGCTCCTCTTGAATAGCCTTTCCACAGCTACAGCTACTTTCTCTTGGTAGCAGTTACTGCCCCCTCCCGTTGCTCACTCAGGCCGAGGTAGCTGTGAATTATGCCTCTCGTGCTTGATTTGAAGAAGTCGGGGCCTTCAGGTCTCCTTTCCACCCACCCCAGAATGGAGCGTAGGGCTGCTGTTCAAGAAGAAGACATAAGGACAAAGGGAGAACTGCAGTAGCTTTCCAGCTCTTTTCCCAGAGGAGGAATTTTCCTTCAAATAATCTACACGCTGTGGGAGTAGGATTATGGGAGTAATAACTAAATTACTACGATACAAAGCAGAAGGAGACCCATTTTATACAATATCAAAGAACAGAACAATAAAAGGACAAAGAAAGGAGGGACCACATCATGTGTGTAGAATCAGAAAATCCTTCAGGCAGATAACAGCATTTGAACCAGCTCACGAAGACTAGCTGTAAGATTTTGACAGGTAGCAATTAAGAAAAGGGAATTCCAGAAGGAGGAGCATTATACAAGATTGCAAATCTGCTAACATGTGCAAAGGGAAAAATGACTCACTTTGTTTCTTAGATACATGTCAGGAGAGATTAAGTCAAGAAAAATAGAGTGATAACACATTGTAGAAAGATTTGAATCCAGGTTGGTAGGAAGTCAACCCTAACTTCATAGACAATTGGGAAGCATTTTGATGTGTTTCAATCAGGAAAGTAGTTTGTTGAGCACTAAACTAAGAAGGATGAACTTAGTCGTAATAGCAGAACAGACTGGAGTAGAAAGAGACCAGAGAGTCAAGAATGAAGAGCTCAGAAAAACATCAAACTGTTCAGAGATTGAAACAGAAGCAATCAGATAGGAAGATTACAGGCGGCATTTTAGATAGTAATTTTAGTAGAGAAATAAAATACCAAAATGTATTGCAAAGAGCAAAAAAAAAAATGGTTACGAGAAAGAAATGAGAAGAGCCTTCTGCACAGGTGTTAAGGCTCTGCCTTCGCTGTTACCTTTGTTTTGTATTTTAAGACAAAGGAAACTTCACCATGATTTTAGCTGAGACGACAGAGGCAGTAAAGAGGGAGATATTGGTGGTGCAAGTGGAAGACGCGGTCAAATAGGGAACAACAGGCGAAGGAAGGCACCAGGGGAAGGAGGAGGCAGGGCTGGAGGACACAGGGGAGGCCAGCCTGGACAGCCAGGAAGGTGTCCTGCTCACAGGCTAGGGCTAGGCGCACAGGAGGAGATGACTCTCAGATGGGAGCAGTGAGGCTGAGCTTAGAGACTTATCTCAGTGGTTATTGCTTTCTTCGTAAAGACTGCACATGCATGATTTTATCTGCGCTCTTGCAGTGTTGCAAGAAAAAAAGCGCTACGCCGGTTTATACCATAGAAGCAAACTTTCTATCTTTGAAACTCTAATTTGACTTTGAAACCACCCAGAGTCCAAGCTAGGCTTTATGATAACGTATAACATACTAGCAAATCTCTACAAAAATAAAATAGAAGCCAAAACTTGTTCCACGGAATTATTTTTGGCTGCGGGGCCCAGCTTCCACTTGAGTCACACAGCCACTCCGTGAGGCGGACAGACAGATGCCGTCATTACCTCTGCACACACAGAAACTTCTCCCTGGTCACACAGCTAGTGAGTGAGAAGAGGGACTCAAATCCAGGTTCCCAGACTCCCAGTTTGGTGCTCTCTCCACTGTCCCACTACAGATGACAACTGTGTTTTTAAAAATACTTTTAAAAATGGCATTAAAAATGTGTTGTTGGGCCCTGGCTGGTGTGGCTCAGTGGACTGAGTGCTGGCCTGTGAACTGGAAGGTCGCAGGGTTGATTCCCAGTCAGGGCACGTGCCTGGGTTTCGGGCCAGGTCCCTGGTTGGGAGGTTTGCAAGAGACTACCGATCAATGTTTCTCTCCCTCTCTTTCTCCCTCCCTTCCCCTCTCTCTGAAAATAAATTAATAAAGTATTTTTAAAAATGTGTTGCTGGATAGAACTTTAATGCAGTGCAGTACTACATAAAGTGAAGCGAGTGGGCTCAAAGCCCACTCCTTGGTAAAGGTTTCTTATTTAAATACGGCTTTTTAAAGAGTTCTATGTCTGAGTAAATGCTCAGAATTCTATGAGGGACCATAACTTCCAGACAATCATTTCATAAGGTGTGTCTGCTTCCTTTTTGCTTTGTTGTGGGAGACATAGTGGTATCAGTTTCACAAACTCTTACGTTTGTTTCACAAACATACCACAGGAATCAAAGAAGGCTCTTGTGCATCTTAATCTAGCGCCACTGCATAAAAGTTGCCTTAAGAGTTAGTTGGTCTGAACTGTATTCTGCACAATACCAGTAAGTCTAGACGGAGTCATGGTTAAACAGAAGGGTCTCCCAAGAAAGGGGCAAGGGGACCCCGAACTGCCTTGTGGCTCAGTGTCTACATCTGCTTCCGCAAAGACAGCGGAAATTCCCAGTGCTGTCCCGCAAGCTCATTTCCTTAGTTCACTAATGGAGAGGCAGGAAGAGAGCCTGGGGAAAAGCAGGAAGAATCCATAAACATTAGGGATACAGGTGTTGCCGTGAAATAGGCAGATTCATACTTGGTTGCGAAGAAAGAAGAGGAAGGGAAGGAGGAAGAGGATGAGGAGGAGAAGAAAGAGGAGGAGGGAGAGGAGAAGGAGAGGGGGCGGGAGTGGGCGGGGGAGGAGGACATTCGCCAAAGCTGCATGAGTTCTTAACCAGTGCTAGGCCCTAGGCTAAGCGCTTCCTATGCCCCATTCATTTAATTCTCTCAGTCCTATGAAATGAGTACCAGTCGTAACTCTTGCATTTCACCCATGAGAACCATGTAAGCTTAGGGAAGTTAAGTGACTTGCCCTAAGTCACTGAATTATTGATTTGTAAAATTGGAACTTGAATCCAAGCCTGAATGTCTTAAAAGTCTGCAGGTAGTAGTTACAAAATACAGCATTTCTTAAAACCTCGGGGGAAGATCATGAACCACTTATGGGAGACGCTTAGAAGATCTCTAGCACCTCTACGTAAGGATTGTTTCTCTTCTCTTTGGGAAACAATGGTTTGCAGACTACGGTGTTTAAGCCAGTAACATCATGACCCGCTGTGCCCTTTAGCCATAAGTTATGGCAGCAAGGAAAAGAGCAGGCAATGTCTACAGCATTCCTTCCAGAACTGAATTGTCTTATCCCTAATTTCAACAGCTCTAACACAGACCCTTCCACATCACAGGAGCCACCATCAGACCCAAAGGCTCAGCGCAGGAAGCAGGACCTTCCTGGGCTCGACGCACACCTTATAATAAACTGAGCTTCTCTGAGAATTCCCCCACTGGACTGCTACTCACAGATTTCACCACTTCCTGCAAACGTGTCATGTCCACTGTTCCTGTATCTGTAAATGTGACACAGAAGGTGTCTAAGATTTCTTTTATACCATTTACATGTAATTTTAGCAGCATTTCCTGATGATTCCACAATTTCATTCTACAAACATCTGTTAATTGACCTCAATTGCAAGGCAACAACATAAAAAAGCACATCACTCTATCAGAAGTCAAAGACTCAGCTGTCTAAGTGGCAGACTTGGAAAGAACAAAGGTGAAGCTAAGTATACATTTAGGAAACTGATGAAGAAGCCAAAGCTTTGAGGTACAGATGATTGTCCTAGATAACTCGTTACAGCAACTTCACACTGCTTCTAGAAATCTCCTATATTCCTAGGATTAAAACACATTTAAAAAATCCTTTATAAAACAACTTAAGAAGAACATTTCTGAATTTGAGATTGCTAAGACCTCTAGATAGACTGAAGAAATAACTACATACAAAAAAATTTCAATTGCATTTGAGACAAGTAGCTACCCTTCTGACCCCTAATGGAAAGAGTGGTGGGTCTCTCCCCGTTACCAGCACGCAGGGGGGCCTGGGAACTAAAGGGCTCTGAGCACATTTCTGGTATCAGGAAGATTTCACATGGTCTGTGGCAAATTTCAAAGACAGTCTGAAATAAGAGCAAATATATGGTAAGTGCAGCAAATATGTGTGCCATAGTAGTTAGAATACAGAATGAGAAGGAAACTAAGGCCTGAGGTTCCATAACTTTTATAGCCTTCTATAAAAAGTTGCACTTGGCACAAATCTCTGTCTCATAAATTGCAAAGTAAAACTGTGGATCAGATGAGGCCTCCAGGGAGTGCGCTATTGAGTGTTTTTTTTATCATCAGATTAAATAAAATGTTCTCTAAAGTGGACATGTACTTGCATGATGAATCAACTTTCTAATTGGAGGAATTCTATATGGATTAAGAGATCAGGATTTACCAAGAAAATCCTTCTTAAAGGGCCTGCCGCCCTCAGGAGAAACACCTGTTTGGGAGCCTATTTGAGCCAAATAAATGTACATGCTTCTAAAAAGCATGTGCTGGGGCACTACACCTTTCACTTGATAACATAAATAACTTCGGGACATGGGAATTTAATCTCACCACTGGTTCTTTAGGTTGAATTATTAGCGGAGGAAAAATTAACCAGGGGGGTTTCTTAAATTTGATGTTGGGAGACAACACTTCACTCATTCTTCTTCTTCAGTCTCAACTGCCTTCCAAGAGTCAGCATGTCACCAGTATAACCGTAACTACAGCCAGTGCTTCTTCAGTTCTAAGGGGTTTCAGGAAAACCTACACAATGAACACATTCGCATCAGCAATGTGTGTTCTAACAGAGTTAGAATCTGAGTTAATATCACTAGCTGCCACCGTAATGTAGGGCCGTGCATGGCATATAAAACACAACGACTCAAATGGGAGACGTGCTTTACTTCTAAGGCGATCACAGACTTCACCGTATTCGTGAACAATCAGACACCATCACTAAGGCACAAAGCGGTGAACGTGGGTTTATGACTAAATGGCCAACCCACACACTAGCTCGAGGTTCCGTGATGAACTAGATGCAAAGGCCACCGGCACACTGAGCCTAGTGAAAGATGGGCAGCAAGGTAAGAAAAGGTACCGTACAGCTCCAGGAGTGTGACGCGGATCTGCACGCAGTGACGAACCAGAGCCAGCTGCACAGCAGGTGCACCTGGCCCCCAAGGGATGGGACGGAAAAGGGAGGAAGGACATGGGGAATAACGCTGGTTATGTGGTTTGACACTGAGTTAGACATTCTACATTTGTTATCTCGCTTCGCTCTAGCAATGATCTACTGCCTTGCACGGTGTTCACTTTGTTTTATAGATCATAATCAATAAAATTCACAGGAAGGAAGTGGCAAAGTTAGGCTTCGACACAAGGTCAGTCTAAACCCAAAATCAATAGTCCCTTCAGCAGAGCACACGTGAGTAGCCAGAGCTTGAGTGCTTCTCAACACTCCAGCTTATCAGGAAGGGTTTTGAAAAGAAAAAGGGACTTTGGCTTTAGCTCAAGCAGTTACTTCATCATGGCAGACACTAAAAAAGAAAAAAAAAGTTTAAAAAACAGAATTATTTCAATAAGGCCAGAGAAAATTTAAAGGGTGAAAAATTAAAGAATGTGACTTCGAGGTGGAGGTGGGGAACCATGTCACTGAAACACTAGTGCAAGTGCAAGGACGGTCTCCCCAGAGGCCTTCTCGTGAAAGAGCAACCTCAGACACCCCACCGGGAAGCGGGGCAGCTGGAACAACAATCCGAAGTTGCCAAGGAACGGCCATCCACCTGAGCCTAGGCGGCGATGCCATACCCAGTCCACCTCTTTGCGACACTGATGGACAAGGAATCCTCCTTGACGGACAGGGAGAAGTTTTTGCATTGGAGCAACAGGAAAAGGGAAGAAGACATATATATATATATATATATATATATATATATATATATATATATAAATCTAGAGAGAGGGAAAGGGCAAATTGCGGGTAAGAAACAGGAGGAGAGAGAGAGAAAGATGAGGACAAAAGAGAAAAAGGGACAGATGTTAGCCAAACGGAAGAAGGTTGGAAATTTCTGCGTGTTGCGAAAAGACTTTGTAAGACTAGGAAACCAGCCGTGCTGCTTCAGGGCCCAGGTGAGCAAGCACGGCCAGGGTTGGAGAAAGGGCCATTCTTTCCCACGCACCATCTCCCTCAGTGTCCTAAAAACTCAAGAAGGCCATTACAGAAGCCTGCTGTGCTCAGCGGCGTGGTTAACGGAGGGCACCAGCAGCAGAGGCCAGGGGAAGGTGCAGTGAGGACAAGCCTGGAGGACGGTGTGACCGGTCTGAATGCTGACCATGCGAGCCTCCAGGAAATAACAGGAGGTTTTAAGAAGTGGATGCAGTCCTGTGTAAACAGGAAAGAAGTAGGATTCACCATGACATGGTATTATTATTAATGTGGCCTCACTGGGACCCATACAAGTGATTCCTGGGTTACTAAATTCATACTCAGTGAAGAAGCAGCAAGTGACACAAAAAAAAAAAAATGATGAGAAGAAACTCGGGGATAACTATGACTCTCTTCCCAAAGAAGGGAAAAATCAAAGTTATCCAAAGGAAATGGGTTTCTGTGGAAGGCTTGCTACCACTGGACCTTTTCAAGTACATATTGATGACTATTTGATAGAGATCCTGAAGAAATTAAATCATTATCCATCCAGTTCTGTAGATCTTATCAGTTCTTAATACCCTCCTGCCCAGATTCAAATCCATTATCAGGTCCTGGTGATTTTACCTCCACAAGGGGCTACATGCTTGGATGAACTAGCCTTCAGAACCAGTTCCAATCCATGCTGGTATTCTTTTTTAATATACGTTATAATATATATTCTTCTTGGACAGGCAAAGAATCTTTGTTCTCTTAAGCTATTTTTTGTATATCTCACATCATGATATTTTTATTTCAAATAAAAACAGTAGATCCCAATAATCATGAACGTTTCCTTGATTTGGTTACTAAGACCATTTAATCCCCTAACACCCAGAATTTGATTCACTGATAGTCAAGGGTGTCTAGCCTAATAGAGGCCACCAGATTCTTGGGAGCATAAGATCATATGAGCAAATATATGGTTTTTCATGTTCCCAACTCCCCTGCTGGATGAAGGTTATTAATGAGAAGATCCCCGTGTATGACTGATTTTCCCATTATGGACTTAGAATACTTGGGCAATCAGAAATATTCCCACATTCCACTCTATCGTGTTTCCTAAAGCAAAGTGTAGTTCAATCGAATCACGATTCCTGTTGCGAAACGGATGCTGACCCACAGGGCTAAACAAGGGGCCCAGGACACGGAGGGGACCTTTCAGGTGGACAGACTTTTTCCTGCCACATGTTTGCTTTAATTAATAAACTAGATTCCTTTCACAGCAAAGAAAGATTCTTTAACTGCTAGGGTCTCAAGCATGGAGAATTCCTATGTTATTTCCAGGGAGGGACTTGACATTCTAGAAGGAAACCCTTCGGTCTTCTAAGTGTTTTACCACACATTTTCTCCTTTTATGACTTCTCTTTTACAAAAAATGTAAGAAGGCAGGTTGCCCCTATTTCTTCACACCCCTTTCTCTTTCCTTTGTTTTTAAGTAAAGAAGTGAGTCCTCGAAAGTGAGGAACATGGGACTGAGAACACTTCACACAATGCCGGCTGTGCATTTGTAGGTCTGGGGACTGGAAGACCAAAGTTAGGTATGGTTCCAGGGGGGCCAAACTCTAGTACACATCAAAGCAGACAAATCCTGAATATCCCCACCCCTCTTTCTCCCACATACACACTTAATAGTGCTCACCCATGGAAGTGAGAAGCATCAAGAAATTCTCACCCATGTACATGCCCATCAAACGAGAGGTTCCGCCCCAGTTGGATTATTTTCTGAACTGAGGATACAAGGCCTCAAAATCCCACAATGCTTTTGGAAGAAATCCCACCTATACAATCTTATTTCAATAAACAATTTATCTGAGAACAGTAGAAAACAAGATCAGCATGTGAGACACTGCAGGCTTTGCTGAGGGAGGTTGGAGAGAAACGCCTGGGGGGAGAGCCAACGGAAGCAAAGGGCACCTTCGCTGTCGTCCCCCACTGTTCCAGACGGACAACTTGACTCTGGCTTCTCTAACCAGCCCCTTTGTGCCTCCTTTCCTCTCCCCTGAAACACATTCTTTTTCCTGCCCATATGAAAATTCACTTTCAAAATATGGCCCGATAGAAATCATTTAGCTTTTGACTACATAATTTTGCCATCCCGGAAGTATTTTCATTCTCAGGATTACCCTGTCCAAGGGAATGACAGGCTGTGGGGTCACTTCAGGGAATTTCAGCTTCACTTAAGTAGAAGAGACATTGAGACGGTCAGGGATCTTCCCAGCACTGACAAAATCCCGATGCGTCTGCCTGCAGCTGAGCCATGACTTAGGCCAACCAAGAGTGTTTCTGAGTTTTGCTTCTCAGGCGGAAGATGAAGAGATAGCCTACCTCTTTAATTGTCGAGGTGATTACGATTGTTTAGTGATCACTCACCAGGTACTCGTAACCCTTCTTAGGGCTTTTCCTGTTTTAACACATTCATGTTCACAAATAAAGAAGTCTATGAGGTAAGTGCCACTATCATCCCATTCTGCAACGAGGAAACTGAGGCACAGGGAGGGTAACTAAGTTGCCTCGGGTCTCACAGTTACTAAGTGACGGAACTGGGATTTGAATCCACATGGTTTACCCCATGAAGGGGCGTGTGTGCATGTGTGTGTACGTGCCCGTGTGCCCTGCTGCTCTGCCTGTCTGTCTGGGGAGGCCAGTTCCAAGGGGCTTTCCGACAGAGGGCGCTGTGGGGCTAATCCCTTTTCTTCCGATGCGAGCCTGCATCTTTCACGAGACAACCATAATCTCTACGTGAATGATGGCACAGCACAGGTCACGGACAGGGCTGGCTTGCCCTGAGTTTCCAGAATACAGGCCTTGCAGTGCTAAACCCAGCAAAGGCCTGGCCAAACCAGTACCAGCCGCCCCCCCCCCCACCCCCTACCACCACAGTGCCTCCAAACGGGTCTATGCTCATTCACGTGTTGCTCACACTGCAGCCAGTGCAATCTTTTCCAAGCAACAATCCGACCTTGTCACACACAGTCAAAACTCTTCAGTGGCAATCTTGCTCTTAAGACAGATTTCAGGCCTTAACATGGCCTGAGAAGCCCTCAGTGAATGGCCCCCTATCTGTTTTTCCACCTTCATCTTGTCCCACGCCTTGGCCACAGTTACCTGTCAGTGGCTCACGGGCAGGCCCCTCCCTCCGTGTGCGGGCTCTGCACGTGCTGGACCCTCTGCATGGATGTGACTGCCATTCCTCCTCCACATGGTTCACTCATAAGGTTTCTCTCATACCATAGCTCCATCACTGCCACTTTTTCAGAAAAGACTTCCCTGAGCGGACAAATCCCCTCTCCTGTGCCTTTCTGGTGTCATGGCCGCTGCCATGGTCCACCCACATCCCCTTGGCAGCTATCTCCTCCCACCAAGTGCTGCTCCACCTCGAACACCTGTGACTTCCTGCCCGAAGGCCTGTGTCCGCCCACGGGAGCGCCCTCACCTGCGCACCGCCCGGCGCTGGGAGAGATTAGAGTGACAGGCAAGAGTGCAACCAGGCGCACTTCGCGGGCCCCGGTACGGAGTCCAGATTTCCCTGCAAGCCCAACGCGAAGCTATTGGAGAGTTTTAAGCTGAGGGAAAACATGATCTGATTACATCTAAAAGGTCACTCCGGCTGCTACATGGAAAACAGGCGGTGAAAGGGCAGGTGAGGAAGCGGAGAGAGCCCAGCTGGGAGGTTAATGCAGTGACCCAGATTATCGCTCCAGAAGGAAGCACTGTGGAGGCGCAACTGCAAGCACAATGAAAAGCGGCTATTGGTAGCGCAGCAGACAGCGCCTCCACGTTTCAGATCGGCTCCGGACCAGCCGCTTACCTGAGAAGGCCCTCTGAAGTCTGTTTCATTCAGGCTGGTTCTTGGAGGAGGTTAAAAATCTTACTCTTTTCTATGTCTGAAGCAGGGATAAACATATGGTGCATTACCAGATAGGCAGTTTATCTGTGGTATTAACAATTCCTGGGTGGGGGTGAGCAAGTAGGGAGAAGTCTAAAGGAAGGAGACAATGGAAAAAACAAGTTGAGAAACACGGCTCCAGGCCATCAGACAGGCTGCAGGCTCCTTAGGACCAGCAGGTGCTCTCACGCTGGCCTGGGATGGCCCCTGGCCTCCTGGACCAATAGCCCTAAAACTGCCCTGTCACGTTTCCTGGGAGCCGTACAGACACTGGCTAATTCACTTCTCAATGGGAAGATGGTCCAGTAAGATACAATGGTCATTTGCAGGTCAGCCTCTCTAAACACAGACACTCCTGTGCGGGTGCTTTCGAGAAGTACAGTGAAGGAAGGACGTTTTAGCAGCTGCGAGTGCTACGGGTCTCGGCAGGGTCTCCTGCCCTGTGTTTCACGTTTCTCCTCCTTTCAAGCCTCCGTCGACCTCTCACCTGATGAATTCCTATCCCCCCCCCACCCCGCCCCCGGCAGAGCCCAAGTGGAAATGTCTCCTCCCCTGGAAATCTGAGGTGAAGAATCACTCCTTTGCGTGTAGAGAGCGCGTTGTGAAATAATAGTAACGGCATCTATTTCTTGAGCACTGGGGGCAGGCATCGCACTAAACATTTTATCTCATATAATCCTACTGTTAATTCTGCTTTACAGAAGGGAGAGAGCTTTGGTAGAGATGCAACGCCAAGCGGCCTTTGAACCTCTAGACTGTATAGACCCCATTGTGCTGCTCACCCCACTGCCTTGTAATCAGCAGGCCATGTGCCTCTTTCCTCTACTACTCCCAACACGAGTGACCCGGGTCGGGTGTCACGAAGCCAGAATGAGTTTTACACTCAAATCCTGTTGGGTAACTTTGGGATATTACTGAGACTCAGCTTCCTCTTCTATAAAATGGAAACATGAATGCCTACCTCACAGGTGTGTTGTAAAGATAAAATTAGACATAACTGTTAATGCACTTACCAGTTTCTGGCCCATAAAGGCCCATTCAATTAAATAAGGATTAATTGAGGGCTTATGACATGCCAGGCTTTCGGATGGGCACTGAGGATAAGAATAATAATAATAAAACCGCTCACGGAGTGAACACAGTGGGAATTTTGGTTGCCCTCACTTGAGGGCAGGGCCTCTACGCGCTATTCAACAGTGAAACTTTAAAGTTCAGAATTGTCCAGCACCAAACAGGCACTCAACAACTTTTTAGTGAATGAGTGAAAATGGGTTACACAGTTTCAGGGACCCTAAGTATTTCGGGCTATGAATGACTGTGTCAGATTAGCAGGTTGGCGTTTATCAAATACCATATTCAGTAAAATAACTGAAAATAAAGTGCAAGGGTATCGCACCCAGAGTCTGTACATAGTCAGTCCATTTAAGCATAGAGCTACTGTTACCAAACATGCTTAAAATTACATTCACAGAGGAAAATGGAATGCCATAACTTGAAAAACATACAAATAATAATACATCTAGTAATACCCAGGAGGTGGGAGAGAAAGAGGGGAGAAAGATTCAAAAGTGGTACCCTCCAAATAAAAGCAGGGTAGTCAATTTATACTCTCTAACGAAATAAGTATTTATAAGACAGCAATATAATTAATAGCAATGACTTCAACCTCTTAATATTTTTCATGACACTTTAGCTATAGGGAGATTTTTTAAAAGAAATTAATATACTTTGAAATGAGGTCGTTATTTGAAGTTTGGATATTCTTTAGTTTCAATTCAGTTTCTTTTCATTGCTTTCAAAATTTAGAACAAAATTATTTTTGTTCTAAATGATTTTTAAAGATTGTTATCTTCGTGACTTTCTGTCTTATTTCAACTCTTGATAATCAATGTGTATGATTTTTAAAAAGTGTGTTACCTAAAAATAAAGAGAGAATATGCCAAAATGTAGTTAATTCTTCCTGGTGGTAATATATGAATCATCGTTGTTTTCTTCTTTGCACCTTTTGTATTTTTTTACATTTCCAAAAATAATTTTAATGGGCTCTACATTAGGCTCTGTATTTATGATTATGTCTCTTTCCTTTGCAGTTAGACTCCAAAATAGAAATTACGTTTTTTGCTTCTGTGACAAATGGTGTCTTACAAAGCAGGAAAGACTAGATTCTTTTGAATGTTTTTACAAATGCAATCCATTCAAATAAATCAAGTAGAGAGATAATGAATGGCTATATGGGGGACCATTCACTGAAAGGTTTTAAAGGTTTTTGAGGTTTTTACTTGAAGGTTTAAAGGTTTTAGAGGTTTTTAAGGTTTTTACTTGAAGGTTTTTCAAAAGAGATTATGAGAGAGATTACGACGAAAAGCTTCCTGTTATCAGACTAGATCTGAAGGGGCTTTGAGACCACAATTTGAGAAGAAGTGGCTTTCCTTGTCCCTTCGAGTTTAAGACATGCTTCTTGAATGTTGACATCCGTTTGCTGCAGTGAATAACAAATTACAGTAATCCAGTTATCACCCTCTAATTAAGAATAATAATACAAATACACAAATGGTTACATTGTTGTTAAAGGGATTAGCTGATGTGAGACATTTTGGGAATGGTGGCTAAAATATCTGAGCTGTTTAGGCTTCACAGAAGGTGCTGTAGTAACATTTTTCCACTTGTAAAGATTTGGGAGAAAAGTTGGAGCTCCAATTTATTCCTTAAAATAACTCAAGAAACCTATCCAGTTTCATGTACGCTAGAATTCTACGTACAATAGAATACCGTATTTCCTACATTTTGTAAGATTACCTTAATATTATAGAAAGTTTTTTTATTTTTATTTATATTTTAATTGTTTTTCTTGTACAGTTTTTTGTCTTTTACTCCCATCCCAGCCCACCGCTCCAGCCCTCCCCACCTCCCTCCCATTTCCACCCCCCTAGCTTTTGTCCATGTGTCTTTCATACTTGCTCTAAACCCTTCCCCTTTTCCCCTGAAATTCCCTCCCCTCTGCCCTCTGGTCACTGTCAGCTTGTTCTCAATTTCAGTGTCTTTGGTTATATTTTGCTTGTTTGTTTGTTTTGTTGATTAGGTTCCTGTTAAAGGTGAGATCATATGGTATTTGTCTAGCACAATTCTAAGGATCAATGAATCCAGGAGCTGGTTCTTTGAAAAGATAAACAAAATCAACAAGCCTTTAAACAGGCTCATAGAAAGTTTTTTTTTTAATTCAGTGAGTCACCCGAGTGAAAAACCTTAATCATCATTAATTTCTTCCTTTCATTTATAGGTAAAAAACAAATTTTTGTTTCTGTTACTCTTCGGAACTATCTTCTCTCAATGAAAGTTTTCAGCCTATGGTTCTTTTTTTTTTTTATTGCATTCTGTCAAAATGTGGGTTCACATTTTCCTTGCCTAGGAGTTAATAATATCCATAGAGAAACCATTCGAATTTTAGATTTAAAGAAAACTTAGTCATTCCATCCCATCTCCCTACTCACACAGGACTCTCTCCTTCATTGTAACCCTCATGAATGACCATCCAGTCTCCTCTTGAACTTTTGCATGGGAAAGTGTTCTCTACTCCACAAGGAAGCCTCATGGCACTCCAGACGGCTTTAAATGTTAAAAAAAAAAAAAAAAAAAAAAAAGTTCCCTTTTCCTGAGCCAAGTCTACTTCCAGTAACATCTTTCCACTGGTGCTTGTTCTTACTTCCAGAGCTGCCTTGAGAATCCAACTCCTCTCCTAGCCAATAGTCCTTTGAACACCTGAAATCCAGGCCTGTTTCCTGAGACAACCTCTCACCTGACTAAACCACCCCAGTCTTGCCCAGTCTTGTCAAGCCCTCGGATGAAGTGTTTCCATCCTCAAAAGCTTGCGTATCATCTCACTGTTCTCCAGTGTGTCAATGACAAAGCAGCACCCACGGCTAAAAACAGCTTCTCAACCCATGCCAAAAGTTGTTCCAGATCACAAATACAATTCTTGCAACAGTCACTTTAAATCATTAGACAAACACATCTTAAATAGCTAGATTCTATCTCACTATCTCTTCACCTATCTGGAGTTTCAGTTTCTTCTTCACCATGTTTTTCTGCCTTTGCAATTTTGAGGACCATTCTTAAATTACTCTTGGTTGCAAGCAACTGAAACAGATTTTGTCTACCTTAACAAAAAAGAGAACCATATCCAATTTCGTTAAATTCCTGGGCAATTTCATGAAATGAGAGTAAGAGTTGAAAAAGCCAAGAGCAGGGAGCACAGGAAGAAGCTCCTGCCAGGGTCCCGGGGACAGGACTCCTAAGCTCTCTCCCCGAGTCACTTCACTTACTGTGACTTAACTCCAGAGACCCTCTGTCACTGCAGTCCTTCAGTCCTAAACTCTAATTCTTGGAGATGTCCCTGCACTCAGTAGCCCTGACCAGGGACATGGTGTTATGTGTATCATACCCATGAGTGTATCTGGGGTCATTTTCAGAGAAAGGGAAATGGATATGAACTTGACAGATACCCAAAATTACTGCACTTCTACAGGAAAGTAATATTCAGAGATGTTAATGTTTCTTTTTATTTCCCTTTGTTTTCTGTGCCTTTGGCTTGATTCCCAATAAGGCAGGTATCTTGAAATTGGTGTTCACTGCATCAGGGGAGGGATGTAACAAGGAGAAAAAGAGAAATGACCTGAGAATATTTCTGGATTTTTGTTTTCCAAAATCCTTAAAAGAACTCAGGGAATGTCTTGAAGCAAGTAAAAAGAAATAAGGTTTATAAAAATGAAGAATCTTTAGGAAACATGGAGTAATATCTCCCCAGAGCTGTTGGGAAAGCAGGGAGGTAGCCTCACAGATTTGGAGGAGTGAGGAGCCAGGTCCTGCTTCCTGGCCATGTCTCCAGAAAGAGCACAAGACTGCAGAGCTGTGTGTGGTACACCAAGGTAGAAGGACCCATTGGAAATATCACCAGAAGGTTTCTGTGGACTAAGAAGGACCTGGAGATGTGGGACTACCTGGGTTCTGCAGTGTAACCTGTGTGGTCTGACGCCTCCTTGACCACAGGGTCCCCTCTCCCAACGCTGCCCTACAGCGTCAGCCGCCTGGCCTTGACATGGCTCTGGGGATTGGTGTGACCCTGAGAAGGGCCGAGGGTAAGTCTTCTGCCTTCCCAGAAGGAAGAGGATTGAAACTGAAATGCTGCGTGAAAAAATAAAGAGAGTAGATATTTTTTTTATGTCCCTGTCTCTGTAGATGGAGATCTCATCTGCAGCACTTGAATGGAAAAGACAGAAGCAAAATGAGAACCGAGTGCTGCTGCTTCCTCACTCTCTGGGAATTTGACCTCATCATCTTCAAGCAGCAGACTCTGTACATCATGCACTGACTGTAAGGTTAAAAGCCTGCTTTTATAAAAACTGGCTCAGCATTTTTTTTTTTTAACTCTCTTCTCATTTATGAACTTACTTTTTTCCTGATGCTATTCTGATGGGTCCAGGTCACACCTCTAGATGTGTAGTCTTAGGCTATAAACCCTTTCTCCCCTCTTCTGCGTTTTCTTCCTTCTGAGATAAGGTTATAGAACAGGTTCCCTGTGCACCCACCTTGGAGCCGTCACCTGCCTCTGTCCCTTGTGCTTTGCCATTTGCCCAGCTAGTGACTATGATATCAGAAGTTTACCTTTTTTTAAATTTTAAAATTTTTAATTTATTTTGGAAAGAACACTAACATGAGATTTCCCCTCTTAACAAATTTTAAGTGTACAACACAGTGTTATTGACTATCAATACAGAATTTTGTTTCTCTTAAACACATTCTGAATGAGTTAATTAGAATTAGATCCTGAATCTAGCCAACACTGCAGCAACTTGGCGGCCATTGATATGTTTTACCCCAAAAGGAAAAACAAAAAAAAAGGGCAAAGCCTCAAACACTGGGTCTGAGAGTTGACTGTCCTTTCATTTTTGTGGTTGGCAGGGCAGGTACTTCCTGAAGAGAAGTCGAGTGATGTAATGAACAAAGCCCAGGGAGTCGGGTGACCTGGATCTATTCTTGGCTGTGCCACTGACCATGGCTGACCTTGGGCAAGTCACTTTTTATCTCCCCATCTCAGTTTTCCCACTGTACAACTAGAAATGTATCTTGTCACCTACCTAGAGAATAATTTAGGTATACGAGTTACGGATAATGCTGCCTGAAAAAACAGTAAGTTTATTTGTTTCAACCTGCCATGGTTTCCCTTATGACAGTAGGGTATCATGGAGTTTTAGCTCTTCAGAAAATCATGAAAATTAGAATTAACTTGCCTTTTCAGAATTTATAAGCAATCAGGACCAGCTGATGACAAATAAGAAAGTGACCTTAACATAAGGCCAGTGTACCTTATTATGCATGATACATTCTATTCCTATTTATTTGGGGGTTGGTTGGAGAGGAAAGACTGATTCAAAAGCCCAGTTGGTCTCCTGTAGGTAGAAGATGCTACAGCAGAAACAGAAATGAAAGGAGACAGGGACACTGGCGAGTGGGGATGGGACAGATGCCAATTCTGCAGATGAATTCTGTATTCTGCAGGCCTGTGGGCTTTTTAAAAATTATGTGCAAAGCTTTCCAAATCTGAGCTAGGCTTAGAAAAATTTCTAAAGTGGCTGTCCTTATTTAAAAAGAGAAAGGATAATCATTTTAATACCTAAAAAAATATCAACCCTTGCTTTTCACTAGATCCATACTAAGAATACTGCACTATATCTATGGTTTATCCTGCTTTGTAAGTTAAAAAAAGATTAAAGCCAGGAATGCTTTCGGCAGCTTACTAGACAGAAGGTAGAGCACGAGCCCACTGGGTGCGGTAAGTACTACCCAGATCCCACTTACAGCCATACTCTTAAACAAGCACGTTAACTTCTCTGAGTCTTGACTTGCTCATCTACGCTAAATGGTATCATCTATCTGCTGTACAGAGGTACCTACTGACAGGTTAGGTAACCAAGGGAAGGAGCTTAAATCTCCCGTTTCAAGCACAGGATGGACACAGAGGGAACATACAACTCATGCTCACTGCCTGCTCTTGGAACAGACCTAAAGGGCATTTTTTTTCCTCAGAATAGAACATCAAGTTATATGGGCTCCATGGTATCATGGTGAGAAGTTGGCTTTCTTAGTACTCATAGGACCAAGCCCATACAGATAAACTTTCAGTCAGTGAACAGATCAAAGCAGCAATGTACCCTTTGGAAATGATGACAAAGATTTTAGCTACTGCCTGCTGGACACTGAATACATTTAACATTGTATCTGCCCAGGTGAAATTCTCACAGAGGAGAAAGATCATTAAATGCTAAGAAAGCAATTGTCATTCCAAAATACCTTCCCCATCCTCACTCAGCAATCTTTACAACACTGAAGAGCAAACTGTACTGCAGCACTTAGAGACGCTGAGACATTGCAAAGTGCTTTTGGGGAGCCTGAGAAAGGGCCGCTACCATCCATGTGTTACTCAGAGGGCTTTCTCTCAGCCATAGATGATGCCATCATTTCAGAGAATCGCATTAGAACTTCACTTGAGCAAATGTCAAGGTTTTGGAAACTATGGTTTCCCAAAATTACCATGGTGAATACATCACTGGGGTTAGCTTCTCCTAATAAGTAGACAGGTTGTCCACTCTCTCTGAAAAACCCTTATTTTCCCTACCCTGTTTCACAGAAGAAATCATCGCAGAAAGCCTCTGAGCCTGAATGTGTGGACCGATGCTAGTGTGGGCAAAAACAGGGCAACCATCCTAAAGAGCACCCACAAACTGCCCTTTGGACGGATTTTTAAATACCGTTCTGCAGGCCACTGCATGTTCTCTGTGCTTCTTTCCTGAAAGTGTGCACTAGAGCACGCCCGTCGGGATGTTGGTACCAGGGCCTTCACCGCAGCGACAAAATGGCGTTTCCTGCCCTGCCTTAAAGCCTTATCGACTCTCCCCAGTCAGCTTTCTGCCCGCATGTGCTGCTTGTCCATATCTTAACGACCAACCTGAACATTAAAAAGTCCTGCCACCCTGAGTCCCTGTTGCACAGGCCACTCAGAAAGTTCACAGGAACCCGTGATGCCTTCACCGAAGACATTCAAACTGCAAGCTGAGAAATTCATTCACGTGCCCCTGCCTGTTCTCACTCCACCATCGCAGGATACTTGGAGGCCAACATCTAGAATTTCTGACTGACTACGCTCTGGAGTCAAAAACTGGGAATATAGTTTGCTATAATCATTAACTTTGGTTTTTCTTTTGTTTCCATAAAAAACCCCCTTATTATATGCCTGATTGCTCATACTATTATTAAAAAAGACACGGGCCGAAAATGGAGTCACGTGTGCTGAGCCCACATCACCAAACCAAGACTTAATACCTAACCTAACTGCGGTTTAAGCCTCTCTCAGTATTGTAACCTTAACCGGTCAGTATGGAGTTACCTGGTCAGCACTAATGAACCAGTGAGGTGATCTCCCTGACAGACATCTGCCAACCCCCCCCAAAAAAGGTGAGCTTGCCCAAGATAATTTACTCTGCTAGAATAACTTCCTTGCCTTGCCTCCTTCTATTAAAGTCTTTCTTTTTTTCTTTTCCAATTTCTTTTTTTAATGTATTTTATTGATTATGCTATTACAGTTGTCCCATTTCTCCCCATCATTCCTCTCCACCCTGCATACTCCCTCCCACCCACATTCCCTCCCTTTAGTTCATGTCTATGTGTCATAAGTTCTTTAGCTTCTACATTTCCCACACTATTCTTGCCCTCCCCCTGTCTATTTTCTACCCACTGTCTATGCTACTTATTCTCTGTACCTTTTCCCCCTCTCTCCTCCTCCCACTCCCCTGTTGCTAACCCTCCATGTGATCTCCATTTCTGTGTTCCTGTTCCTGTTCTATTGTTTGCTTAGTTTGCTTTTGTTTTAGGTGTGGTTGTTAATATCTCTGAGTTTGCTGTCTTTTTACTGTCCTATTTTTTAATCTTCTTTTTCTTAGGTAAGTCCCTTTAACATTTCATAATATAATGGCTTGGTGATGATGAACTCCTTTAACTTGACCTTATCTGAGAAGCACTTTATCTGCCCTTCCATTCTAAATGAAAGCTTTGCTGGATAGAGCAATCTTGGATGTAGGTCCTTGACCTTCATGACTTGGAATTCTTCTTTCCAGCCCCTTCTTGACTGTAAGGTCTCTTTTGAGAAATCAGCTGACCGTCTGATGGGAACTCCTTTGTAGGTGACTGTGCCCTTATCCCTTGCTGCTTCTAGAATTCTCTCCATTTTAATCTTGGCTAATGGAATTATGATGTGCCTTGGTGTGTTCCTCCTTGAGTCCAACTTCTTTGGGACTCTCTGAGCTTCCTGGACTTCCTGGAAGTCTATTTCCTTTGCCAGATTGGGGAAATTCTCCCTTATTATTTGTTCAAATAAGTTTTCCACTTGTTGCTCTTCCTCTTCCCCTTCCGGTACCCCTATAATTTGGATGTTGGGATGCTTAAAGATGTCCTGGAGGTTCCTAAGCCTCTCCTCATTTTTTTGAATTCTTGTTTCTTCCTTCTTTTCTGTTTGGTGGTTTCTTTCTTCCTTCTGGTCCACTCCATTGATTTGAGTCCCAGTTTTCCTCCCATCTCTATTGGTTCTCTGTGCGTTTTCCTTCATTTCACTTAGTGTAGCCTTCATTTGTTCATCTAATTTGTGAGCAAAATCAACCAATTCTGTGAGCATCATGATCACCAGGGATTTGAACTGTGCATCTGATAGGTTGGCCATCTCTTGGTCACTTAGATGTATTTGCTCTGGGGCTTTGATTTGTTCTGCCATTTGAGCCATTTTGAGTTTTGTTTTTTTTTTTTTTTTTTGGAGGGGGGGTCTGGTCAGGCTGTTACATAGTAAGGGGTGGAGCCTTAAGTGTTCCCCAGGGTGGGGCAGCCCAGTCGCTGGGTAGTGACGCTATATGTAGGGGTAGGTCCGAGAGGGAACAATGGCGCTTGCCCCACTCCCTCTCGGATTCCAGTCCCTTCCACTGCTTCCCCTTCGCCTGGATTATCTATGCATGAATGTGGGACCACCTGGTCATCCAGTTGCCTTGCATGGCCTCACTGGGTCTGCACCATTGCCACCCCGTGCCTGGGGTCCGCTAGCCGCCACCTGTGCACCTGGGATCTGCCAGCTGCTGCTGCCTGTGCTCCCGGGTCTGCCAACCTCCACCTTTTCCTGCTGCAACTCCGCCATTTTTAGCAGTCTGGATGAATGGTTGTTGGACTTCCATACAGTTTAATTTTCTGTCAGTTCTGGTTGTTTTCTTGTTTCTAAATCTTTGTTGTCCTTAATTTTGGTTGTGTGAGGAGGCACAATGTGTCCACCTACACCTCCATCTTGGCCGGAAGTCTCCAAGTCTTTCATTTTATACAACTCCTCAGAGTCCCTTTCTATTTGCTAGACAGGATGCTCTCCAATTAATGAATTACTGAATAAAGCTAAGTAGACCTTTAAATTTCTTCAGTTGAATTTTTTGTACACCATATAGAATCCTCACTTAAGTACCCACCTGACTCTCTCCTATACTACTGACTCCTGAAACTAGACACACCAGTTTTACTAGACCGATTTAGTCCCAGGGCTGAGAGACTGTTTCAACAAGGTGGGTAATGCATTTAAATGTCATTTTCTGCTTTCTCATCTTGTTCCAATCTGTTTGCTTTCTCTACTCCTTTGTAGATCTCTTATCTGGCAAACCCTTACCCCAATCTCTCTGTAGCTACCTATAGCCTGGCCTTTGATGCATAAAACTTCCTAGAGGGAAAAAAAGGAAATTTCAAAGGGCAGAATGAAAGGTATCAGAATACAGTGCCCCAAAATATGCTTTTTTGGCATATGGATTATTCTGAGATAAAGACCATTGAGAAGCAGCAGATGTAGGAAGAGCTCTAAAACCAGTGCTTAAGTTTTCCTTTTGTAAAGGAAACATATTTATAAAGCCGTTTCCATTTCTAAAAGGTATCTCCTCCCATGCCAGGAAAAGGAGAACTAGACACCTCTCACGAATGGAGAGGAAACTGACTTGCATCTCCATAACACACCTTACTAAGCAACCCTTGTTTATGGCACTTTTCTGGTCACCTTCCCACAACAGGCCTCCCAACCAGCAGCCCAAAACTCCTTTTCCTTCAGCCTAAGATGGTAAACATTTAAGCCAAAATCCTCTCCTACCCCTTGGAGTTACTCTTGTCTGGTTACTCTCATACGTAATTGTTATACACATGAAAACTAACTTTTGTTTTCCCCCTGTTATTAAAAAAAACAAACAAGACAACAAACTCCTGCTTACATCCAAAATATTTCCAACAGCCTATGACTCGGAATCCCAAGGTAAGAAAAAGTATTTAACTTGAAAGATGTTGGCCTTTAACCATGATCCATGACTCTTTAGAAAGGAGAAGCAGGCATGACCCTAATAAGATGGAACACAATATGGTTTTGATTAAGGTCAGTTTTGATTAAGGTAAGAAAATAGATGAATTGGTTTAGAGAAATCAAGAACAAAACTAAGAACCTAGCTAGCAGCCCAGTTCCTGCGGAAGTGAATTAGAGAGGCCTTGATCATTTCAGCAAAGTGGTGAGGCGATGTGGCCCAAAGGAAGACCAACTCTTCCCCCTTCCCCAGCCTCATGCGTATACTATGGCATTATATATCCAAAGCCTAAAGAAATGCAGATTACTCACAGACATGTTTTATGTCTGGCCAGAAAACATAAGAAACCCTAGCTGGTAGGGAATGGTCCACTTCCCGGAACCTTGACTTTTATGTGTTGACAAGGTAAGGAGATTCATAGCCTTCCTTCTCTTTCTACTTTCATAATTATCGTATTACAGGCACATGGACGACTGCTTTGTCAGCACTTCTGCGCAGACACTAAACACAGGATGTTTCAGTTTCCTCACACGACCAGCCTGTTGGTGCAAGCTCATATTTGCTCCGTGAGGATACAATTCCCATGGTTTAGCATCTTTACAAGATCAAGCAAATCAGATTAGTGGCCACAACTCTGTCGACACATAGGCTGAGACCTGCTGAGAATAACACTGACTTTTAAGACGAAGGCTGTAAACATCTAAAAACAATGACCTCTGTGGAAACTACGGCTCCATAAGAGATTCCGAAAAACTCCCAAACATGATCCTCCGACAGTGGGATCACTGTAAGTTATTAAATATCTCTGATGAATTTTCACAATTTTGTAAGTGAAGTTGTAAAGAAAACCATTAAAGGAAAGATTGTCTAAAACGCACCTTTGCCAAGGATGACGTGCACAAGTTCAAAGCTTGATCGAAACTGGACTCTGACTCACTGTATACGAGGCAGGAAAGAAGTGTTTCTGAACCGTCTATCAAGAACGTTTACCATCATCACATCACACTCCAATCTGCTCCCATTCCCCTTGTTCCCCTTCCTTCGGAGACAGATCTACAAATTTCATTCCTAGAAAGGGAGGAAGGCCAAACAAGATACGAGGTCCACCCTCAGAAAATGATAGTACCCACAGGACCCCATTCCCTTGGTCAAAGCAGGGTTAAGTCTGTAACCATGGACCGGTCAGAGTTCTTTCCTGAGATTCACTTTGGAGCTAGAGAAGGGAGCTAACGTTAGGTTACAGAACGAGACTGATGTGCATCTAGAGCTTATGAAGGTACTGAGAGGACAAGGTCTCTGATAAAAAGAATAAAGCCAAGACAGAGAAAGAAAAGCAGAAATTGAAGACAGAACTGAAAGAAATAGAGACAAGGAGACAGAAAACCACTAGTCAACCAGAAATATCTGAATATCAGGACCTGGCTGGGGGTAGACCAGCTTCCCCACCAAGATATTAGCGTTTGGTCATGACTCAATTATGTTAGCCCCAAATGCCCATTTTTGTTTAGGATCCTTTCTGCTGGCTTTCCATCCCATACAACAGAACGGACCCTAACTAATATAATAGGCAATACACTCTAAATTTCAAACTATCCTACCAAAGCAGATAAGACTGTTAACCTCTCTAAATGAGAAAATCGAACCACACAGATACTCAGTAATCACTTGCTGTTTTCTGCATGGGCAAAGGGAAATGTATTATTCTTCGGGAAGAAAAATATTGTAAAACAAAAGTTCATTCATGCTGGCAAGTTAGAATTTCTTCAATTCCCTGGGACATTTGAAGGAAAGCAGTTCTGCTTCTCCTGGGAAGAAGCCAGTGCATTCACTAGCGTGTAAAAAAGCACATTTTCCCAAGTCAGTGCACTGAAGAGCCAAGGGAAAAGCAGCAGCCTAGGACAGGCCCAGAGGTCCAGAAGCTTTTTCTAAAGCCGCATCTTTAATGCACCTTCATAAAGCTCGCTAAGCATTTGTGCAGGCTGGTGAGAGAAATGTGTGTCCGAACATGGGTGGCTTCAGTCAGTGCCATCCCTCCAAGACGGAGTCCTGCAAAGACCCTGAACACTGCCATCCTCCATGACCATCAGCTTTAACAACTGAAGAGGACGGAGAACGACAATGCAGAACAAGTACGCATCTTAGGGACAGAACACTGGCTTCCGTTATCCTCACTGGCGAGTATTATTAATATCCATAAAAATTGCCATTCACTCCCTATTCATAATGTGCCAAGAACAACTCTGCATTTTAATTACATTATCTCATTTCATCATTACAACTTCCACTATGAGGCAGATAATATTATCCTGATTTCACAAACAAGAAACTAAAGTTCAAGAGGGTAAGCGACTTGCCAAGATCACTCAGCTAGTAAGTGGTTGGTCCAGAATTCGAGCCCAGGAGACAGGCTTATGAGTTTAACCTTATGATATACTGCCTCCTGTGGGGCCACTATTCCTCTCAGTTCCTGAAGTATTTATATTTAAGGACATTTTACTCATTGATCCTACTACCAGACTATAAACACAGTTGAGAAAAAATGAGACTAGACATCTCTGACCAAGAAGACCTGAGACTTTCATAACACTTTTAAAGTGGTATCTTCCACAATGATGACCTGGTATGCAACGCTCAGTTTTACTGTTTTTCCTCCTGAAAAAAAGTAAGTCTACGATCCAAATGCTACTGTCATAAGCCCTAAGAACAGCGGAGCAAGAACTATTGAATCCCAGTGGCCTGCCCCTAAGATGCTACCTGATGTAGACAACACAACACAACTCTCTCTCCCAGGAGCTTAGTTCCCCCAAGGAGGCACAGCACACGAGGACACACACCCCACATGCAAACATGGATTACGCTTCAGCACAGCTGGAGCCACAGTGGAAGAAAGTCAGATGCTGAACTACTTGACCTGGTCCTCTTAAAGGCCTGTGTCTGGACATTCACCTCTCCATGACGGAAGCACCCATTTTGCACAGGTCTGCACCACAGGTCCTGGGCTCTGCATCCGGCCCATCAGGAATGTGTTAGCACCAATGTCAAACTCTCCAAAAGTCAGCAAGCAGCAGCGTGGATGATTAAAACAAAGGGTTTTTTTGTGTGTGTGTGTGGCAATCTCAACTGCAAATGAGGATAAGGAAAATCCCCCCAATCACACTCCACTGCCAGCTACCTGTCCTTCGAGTAAATGAGGACTTGGCCCTGGCCTCAGAGGTCAAGGGCACTGCTCGTTATTTGAGGGGTCAGCACTTACATGCCTGAACAGAGTCTGGCTTTGCAGAACTGGAGGAGCTCTGATGGAGGGAGAGAAATGGTGGTGGTGGAGGTGATGGTGATGATGATGAAAGAAGAGAACGATGATGATGAATGTCACCTATAAATATAAGCAGAAAGCAGCAAGAGATATCCTTCTATATACATTGCTAGTTATCATGAAGCAGCTTCCATTCCCAAAGCAGCCCCAATAAGGGGCTCCCCCTCTGAACTAAACACATCCAGCTTCAAGATAGAGCGCTGCATCCCTCCCTCCCCCGCCCGTCCTTCTGCCCGTCCACCCTTCCTGAGCCAAGCTGGGAATGAGACTGCACTGGTGAGTCAGAGGGCTGGGACCTGAGAATTAACGACAGTTTTAAGGTGAGGAGCGTTAGAGTAACCCTGCGGGCCCCACCAACGCACTTTGGAACCGCTCAGTTGGGGAGCTGAAGGAGCAGACGTAGAATGGGGGGAAGACAGGTAGCTGGTCAAAACAGATTTGGTGCCTCTTTGCGAGAGCCCTAAAGCCCAGGGAGGCGGAGCAGGAAGCCTTCGGTCGGGGAGGAGAAGAGGCGGGGCAGGCCGCCAGCGAGAGGGACAAGTCTCTCTTTACCTGACCAGGTGCAGCAGCCCTAGCCGCTGCAGCGAGGATGCTGCGAGGGAGTCCGGAGCCAGAAGCTACAGCAGCCGCCGCGCCGGCCTCTGTAGAGGCCCCGCCCTATCCCCGCCCCCAGTCCCGAGGCCCCACCTCCCTAGCACGCGCCGGCCTGACGATCTGTTTGGGGGGAGGTGAGCAATGGACTGATCGGCAGGACTACGGACCAATGGGAACGTGCAGCGGCGCTGGGAGCGGTCAGACAACTGAGCCGCGGGGCAGGCCTTGGGGGCGGTGAGGTTGTTGCGCGACGCTAGTCCGAGGTGCTGGGAGGGAGGTGGTGGTTGGTAGGTAAGTCGAAGGTGGAGGTCCTACTCACAGCCAGTCACCTCAGCTTGCTTGCGTCTGGTGACCTCTCAGAGCGCTGTGTCGGGACTAGTTCCAAGCGGTGGCGGGAAGGGAGCGGGCAGCGGCTCCCGTGATTCCCGAGGTTCCCACGCCTCCGAGAGCCCGCGAGGCTGTGCAACTCCGATGAGCAGGCCAGCGGCCCTTGCCCCTGTACCCTCAAGCTAGCCATTCAAGATTAGAAGTGCTAAAAGAAGCCAAAGAGGAAAACTCAAGAAATAGAATCCTCAGGTAAACCCAATTCTTACGTTAGTCTTGCTCATTCACGCCCCCCAGTTCCTCCAGTTAGCTCTTTAACCCCACCCGCTGGCAGGTACGTTACTTTGACTACTTGGAGGTAAGAGCTAAACTGATTTCAGTGAAACAATGACCTAGCGCGTTGGTTATCAGGGAAAGAAACACTGGGTCTGCTTGTCCAGAGGCCTGGGCCTTACAATGGAAGGTACCTGCTTGCTGGCAAACCGTAGCGTTCAAGTTCTTGTTGCCACTGTTTCTGTGCTGGTGAGTCAGTGTACACCTTGATCCGAGGTAAACCATCCTGCTACCAAATGCCAAATTGTCCTGGAATGAACTATCTTCACATGTGGCGTAAGATTTGAGGCCTTAATGATAAAGTGATTTGGTCTGTGATTTGGGCGTCACTTCTTTCTCTTTCCAGTAGGTAGGCAAGAAAGAGCGTTGCCTTTAATCTGCTTTCTGATAAATGTAAAATTTATCATGCCTTTGACGTAAAGAAGAAACTGTACCCTGAGCATATTCTGTTTTCAAATAATAAGTAAGTGTGAAACACTTTGGCAAGATATTTTAAAGTGAGTTTTCTCCCTCAAAAAAGTTTTTTTTCTAGAAATAATAGCTTATGGAAATTCTGATTTATTCTTACCCATGGTATTTTTTTATTTATAGTTACTACCTTCAATCCACACATCTACCCTGTGTAAATGTTACCTAATATATAAGAAAACAAAGGGCTCAGAAGATCAGTCAAGTAGTTGTTCTCGGGTCACCTGATTAGGAGTCGAGTCAATACTAGGTCAACACTTGTGTTTGAAAACCATCATTATGAATTAGAAGAACAAGAAGCATTAACGGCACTCTTATTTCTTTGAAGTTTTTTTGTTTGTTTGTTTTGGGGTTTTGTTTTTCTTTTGTTGTTGTTGTTATTTACCTGGAAACTTTGCTAGTGGGACTCAGTTCCCACGTTACTGACTTCGTGATGCTGCAGCTTCAGAAGCTCTTCCAGAGAGTGAAGCCTCAGCTCTGATATGTGTGTGGATCAATTACAAAGTCAGCTTTGTTCGTAGACAGGAGAGGTGATTTGATATTGATGGGAAGTCAATTTTTTCAGAGTTTGAGTCTAACTGGATTTTAATGGAAGTAGAAGTCTTTTAAAGTAAACCAAAAAAATATTATCATGGCCATAAGAGTTTAGTCCTAGAAAGAAAAAAAGAGGATATAATCCAAAGTCTTATTCCAGCATTGTTTCAAAAGCTTTCTGAAGAGATTCATAAATCCTGTTCTGGCCTTTCTTTAATCGAACTTGGAAATGTGTTCTTGGGAGAAATATCTAAGCTTTCGAGGTAGGAGTATATAGGAGGTGGTTTAAAGGGAAAGAGAAGAAGAAAAATATATCTCAAAGAGGTTATTGTAAAGACAAAATATAAATACGTTAAAGGTTATAGATCAATACAAAGGTGTAAACTAATTAGCAGGTTAGTGATATAGACACTTAGGATTGTATGTGCTCCTCATTTAATAAACAGTCACTAAGTGTCTAAGTGCCTGACACTACATGTCAGATGCT
Source organism: Anoura caudifer (assembly GCA_004027475.1). Classification (NCBI taxonomy): domain Eukaryota; kingdom Metazoa; phylum Chordata; class Mammalia; order Chiroptera; family Phyllostomidae; genus Anoura; species Anoura caudifer. The sequence continues at coordinate 31,260 of PVKU01007194.1, forward strand.
GTGCTAGACTCTGAGGCTATCCCTTTCAATGAAAACCCATTTTCTGATCTCCATGAAGCACAATGTGAAGACACACAATATGGCTCAGACTTGGAGAGATCGGTTTGTAAACATAATTGCTGGCCTTGGCAACCAGCCAGGAGGTATTATACTCATTTCACAGATGAGGAGACAGAGTAGAGAGAACAGTAACTCACTTGAGGTTGCACAGTTGACAAAAAGTCTTAATCCCAAATCCTTCTGACCCGGAGGCCCACAATTTTGTGTTGCCACATACTTGCCTTCCTAAGGGAAGAAGCTGCCTTTAATAATCCCCACAGAAATGCACCCTTCTCTGAAATGCATGATGCAGTGCCTGCAAATTTAAAATACTGAATTTGGTCAATTTGTTTGTGAAAGTACTCTACTTCTGAATGAAACCAAGAGAATATAAAAGATGGTTTCTGCCTATTTGAGGCTTCATGCGGTGCTTACATGTCCTCTTTTTAAGCCCTTAATGGTAGGTGGAAGGATTTCTTGTAACTCCCCATCCATTCCCTTCTGTACCTCTTAGTTCACTTCTAGTGAAACTCGATAGTGATGTTCATTTGGATGTGTGGTCAGAAGACCAGCAGGATTGACTTTACCTGGAAGCTTGTTAGAAATACAAAATCTCAGATCCACCCCAGACCTACTGAATCAGCTGAATCCGCATTTTATCCCAGCTGATTTCTATGCACTCAAGTTTTTGAGGGACTGATTATCTTGTGTGAAATTCATTTAATAACTCCAGCAGCTTTAGTAACTGACCAAAGAGGCCCGACTTTGAAGTGGGAAGGGGAATGGGGGCGAGAAGAGCGGAAGGTAACATCTGTAATGCACACATTCACAAGTGTTTCTTCCATTACCTGTAACAGCAAGAAACATAGCTGCCCACAGATCACTGACTCTCAGCTTCTCTCAAAAGAGGAAACCATCTCTTTCCTGTGGAAAACAAAAAGGTGAAAGAGAAATGTAAACCAGGCTGTAGATTCGGATGAATCCTATCCTATACCTGAAGCTTTCCAGACCTACTGCTCTTGGGACCTTCTACAGTCCATGAAAGCTACGGATGTCATAATTTAACCGCTAAGTGCTTCCTTTCAAAGACAGAGATTTTAAAAAGTCTTCCCACAATTGAGCTCCAGCTCACAAGTCACTTCCTCCTGAACCCTTCCTGCATCCCCTGTCAGAATTCATTTCCAAGTCCGTGCTTCTGTGCTGTCTTGTTTGTACTTCTCTTATTCCCTTGCCCCCCATAAAGGGCTGCAGACGAATTTGTTTCCTCCTCTGGATCGAAAGAAACTCGAGGGAGAAGATTGGCTATTATTTACCTTTTCACCCCAAGGATGCCTTGCATATAGTAAGTGTTCTGTTTTGTTTAATTGAATCTCCGTCCTTCCCTGAGGTGGACAACTTCAGTGTGTCACCTAGAAAATCAGAAGAAGTTCAGAAAAGCAGCAGAGCCACGAGTCACTGGGAAAACACAATTTGGTGGTTCCATCTGGGAGGACACCAGCCAGGTGGGGAAAGAGGTGGGATGCTGCCCATGACATCATCTGTTGCCTTGGAGTTGCCTCTTCCGTTATGTGACCAGTCGGGAGCCAGCAGTTTCTTTTACCCCAAGGCCGATGTCAGGGAAAAGGATTCTGAAGAACCCGTGTGTGGATGTCAGAGGCAGACCAGCTGGAGTGAAAATGGAGACCAGACACTACCAGTGCATTCTGGGAGGTGTGGAGGGAACCCGGGCGGGAAGAGCACCCCAGTGGCCCCTCCCTGGGGAATGGCCTTGGCCCTCCCACGGAGACGGACTGTGCTCTGACAGGATATAACAGCATAACACACAATTCCAGAAAGGGCCCAGCGTGTCCTTACCCTCACTAGTTAGAAGGCCCGAATCACCTCAACCAACTGGGACTTCTCTGTCCTCACCGGTCACAGATGGGGATGACAATGTTTTCCCAGAATGCTGACCACAGGACCGCCAATGTTAATGTTCTTTGTCCCGACTGAGGTGAATTTATAAAGGCAGCATTCTTCAAGGTAGATTTTGTTAGATTTTATTTCAACTGCAAGACCACCTATGGGAAGACAAAGGCTATCCATGGGAAACATTCAACATGAGACCAGTGGTCACATCCCTTTGAAATGTAGGACACTGGGAGCAAACCTAATCTCCAAGATGTTCCACCTCATTTGCCCTCAGCCACTTAATCAGCTTTTCCTCGCCACGCTGGATAAATGCAGCTGGCCTGCTGCCACATGCGTCCTAATATAGATGCTATTCTGCTCATCAATAGCTGCTCATCACCCCGACATTCCCTGATAATACTTAGTGGCATCAAAATGTTTATTGCTGCAGCGCATCTAGGGATCTAAGACACAGATAAACAAGCTTTGGGCTGCAACATCGTCACCTGGTGAGAGTTCACAGTCTGAGAAAAGATAAATCGGGCCATGGAAAAGCCAGACTTAAATAACGGTTGAAAATCCTCAAGCCAGCACAGTGACACCCCTGCGAATTGAGGGGGCTCTGCCTCTTCTCATGCACCGTCCATCATTTATTCCCCAACTCATTCTGAAGAGGGTTTGGAATCCAGCAGTCTCCTTGTAACATTTCAGTGTGTAGGTGAACATTGTGGAGGCTGGTGGAATGTTTGCAGACAAGATTTTTTTTAAACTTGCCTACAGAAGTATTAAAAATATCTTAAGTGCCACCTGAAGCACCATATGGAGAAATTGCTCTCGCTCGGCGACAACCATAAGTGCATTTATGCTGTCAGCTTGTAGCAGAAAAGCAAGAACTTGAGTCCTCAGCTGAAGCCATTAAATCACTCATTTTATTTCCCTGAAAATGCTGAGCTTTGACTCAACAGGAGAAGTCATATTGACTCTCGGTCTCTTGACCATGGGGGAATAGAAGGGTAGGATGTGTGAGGGCTTCGTGCCAAGAGATATACCCTCAGACCCTACAGCAGGATTCGCAGTCATTGCAGGCTTGGTATGCAGCTCCATCATGAAGGCTGCCAGGATGCACCCCTGAGGGCCAGAGAGAGAGAAGAGCAGGATTCCAGGTCACCTGCTTTGTGGCAAATCAGCTAAAGTGATAGGCAGGGAAGAATTACCCCATCTGGGGCAGAACTGCAGACAATGCAGCATAATCATGGTCCAGGGCCTAGAGTGGAAGCAGTCAGAGGAATCGGTGCCAAAGGCAGCAGGCTCTGCAAGGACAGCTGCATCCTCGAAGGGAAGAAAAAGCTTTTTAAATGATTTTCCTATTATTATGAAAGTATCACATGATCATTGTATTTTGACAAATACAAGAAAGCACAAAGGAGACAATGAAAACTGATTACAATCTCACCATTCATCTGTTCAATCAGCAAGGGTTTCTTGAGCACTGGGACCCATTCTAGGCGCTGGAGATGGAAAGGTGGACACAAACCTGCTATCTTTGAGTATCTGGTGCACGAAGGCAGAAAGACGAATGATATAATCACACAAAGGAGAGTATCATTACTTACCAGGTTAAGTACTGCAAGGAAAGCAGTGAAGTCCCTAAAGGCAGAGGATAAGGGAAACTGTTCCACTTAAGGGGGAAGGGAGGTGCAGTAATGGTCTGAGAAGGCTTCCTGAGAAGGTGACTTAAACTGATATCTGAGGGATGAGCAGGAATTAATTACTAAAAAGAGAAATAAGGAACCATCCAGGTAGAAAGAGTAATCTAGGCAAAATTCCCTGGCAGGAGGGAACATGAAGGGTATGGGAGAACTGAGAGAAACCTGTGTGAATAGACTCAGAGCGGAGAGGGTGGGACATGAGACTGAAGAGGTGGGCAGGGCCAGACCGCACAGGGCATTGTTGACCTTCATATGAATCCTTAAAATATTTTATTTATATATATGAGGTCTTTTCAGAAGGTATTCAGTCATGTAATATGAAAAATAGAGATATTTATTGGAGAAGATACAAGAAACATTGTACGTAGGACAATCACACCTCAGTCCCCTTCAAAGCAGACACCTTGGGACCTCACACAGTTCTCTCGGCATCTCTCCTGCTGTTCAAAACACTCTGCAAAATCCTTTGTTGAAATCGCATTAGCTGCCCCATTGTATTTTACTGAATCTCATCAACAGTGTGAAATCTCTTCCGTTTTAAAGGAGATTTTAGTTTTGGGAAAAGCCAGAAGTCACAGGGCACCAAATCGGGGGTGTAGGAGGGCTAAGTCACCTGGGTGATTTGATGTTTCACCAAAAACTCTGCATGAGACGTGATGCATGAGCAGGTGCATTGTCATGATGAAGCTGCCAATCAGCAGTTGCCCAAAGCTGACTGTTTTGTCACATTGCATCTCTCAGCCAGCAAAGAACATTGAGGTAATACTCCTTAGTTCTTGTTAGGCCTGGAGGGGCATACTGGTCATGGACATCATCTTCCCAATCAGGAAACACAGTTAGCACGATCTTGATCTTGCTGGGACTTTGCCGCACCTTTTTCGAGAGTGGAGAACTGGGAGACTTCCACTGGGACGACTGGGTCTTATTTCCAGATCATAGCCGTACACCCACCATTCATCTCTGGTTATGACCTTCTTAAAAATCTGGTTCATTGGTAGTGGTTTTAATCAAGTCATTAGCAACTGCAGCATAATATTCCTTCACCTTGGAAACAGAAGCTGCAGAATGAACTTTGCCGTGACGTGTTTCATGTTGAAATCTTGTGTCAAAATCTCAGACACAGTAGTTTTTGGAATCCCCAGATGAGCTTCCAGTTCTCACACTGTCAGCCAATCTTTGTTGATGGCAGCCCAGACACATTCAGTATTCTCAGGTGTTCTGTTTGTTGCAGGCCTTCTAGAACGTGAATCACTTTCAACAGATTCTTGACCATCTTTGAAGCATTTGTGCCACACTTTTGTTTGCACTGCAGCCATCTCATAGTCTCTGAAAGCCTTCTGAATCATCCGAAAAGTTTCCTTGGAGAAATGTTGGAGCTTAACACAAAATTTGATGCAGATTCGTTGCTCTACTCGCTCAGTCATTTTGAATGTGATGGCCACACAGTACACATGCTCACTCAACAGTGTCTACCACCCTGCTGACTAGTACAGTGAAGTTATCATTGTTCATGCATGCACATTCCAGTCCATTCTTTTTGGCTGTCAGGTTACATTGATGTCATGCAAACCATTCTCATTATATTAACAATGGCTGGACTTTTTCCAGACAGACCTCGGTATGTGTACATATGTGTATGCATGCATACATATACAACATGTATGTATAACATGTTTATATATTTGTGTATATGTTTAGTTTAACCACTACCACCAAACTGTCAAACTTCTTCACAAAGTATGTACTAATCAATACTCCTATACTATATGAGTGTCAATTTCACTTTATCCTCCTCAATAACATTATCTATTTTTAACTTCAACATTTGATAAGCAAAGAGTATATCATTTAAATTTTCACTTAACAGCACACAAATGCAAAGTGCCTGTTGTCTCTCCACTTGATTCACAGAAAGCAGGACTTAGCTCTCAGTGAAATAAGTTCAATATTGTTAAGATCAGTCAGAGGCAGCTGGAATAGACTCTCTGTTGGAGATAATCTCTTGCAAAGTTTTAGCCTGGGTGCCTACTGTTCCCTCATTACTCATCCTTAAGCTAAGGCATTAAAATGTGAAAGCAATCTATCAAATTAGTGTTAGCCATTAGTCTTAGTTCCAACTAATACATGAAATTAATAGATTTCCTCCTGGCCAGTCACATAGGATAACCTGAGGGAAAGAGGAAAGTCAGGTAAGACTTGTTGAGCAGAGAGAAAAGAGTCAGGTCTGGGCTTGAAGGGTAATGGGCCAGTCTGGAAGAGGTAAAGGCATGGTGAGACCCGAACCAAGTACCTCCTGAGGAGACTTCATGCCCAGCAGAAGGGATGACCAGTGAGAGGGCAGCGAGAGAAGCACTTAAACACAGGTGTGATGGCCTCACCATTCTGCCCACAGAGAGCAGGGCTCATCTGCATGTGTCACCCAGAAAGATTCATGGCCTCCCTTTCATCTTAAGTCCCTTCTGCACAAGCAAATCTTGATCTCAGATCAATACTGTGATTGTGGTGTTTGAAGGCTTCAGAAGCTTATGCAAAAGTCATGTGGCACATCCCTAGAATTGGCAAAAGTCACATCTCCATCTCGGGGCAGGTCTGAGGAGGTGTGGGGGTGGGGCAGGAAGGTTTACCTATTTTCACCTACTGGGACCCCAGAATTTTGACAGCAATGGTCAGGAGGGGGCTCGTCTTGAGAACTCACTATAGCACTGGAATAGTTGTTTAACATGAGAACTTTATGAAACAATAAGTCAAGAAAGATTGAGAGAACACTATCCATTGAATTCTACATACATTTTGCTATATAATCTATACATCACAAAATACAGGTACAATGCAGTGGTTTTCTATGCAAATTTCCAGTTCCAGCTAACTAAAGAGGGTGAGTGACTAATACAGGTTCTCTCTTCTGGTCTATGCTGGATCCCTTTTTTGTGTGGCTCACGTCCTGTAAGTGACCATCTGTGGGTCTCAGGTCCATATTGCCACCCAAGTCCAGCTTCATGGGCATGCCACCTCTGCAGTCACACAGGGCCCAAGCATGGAAGGGCCCCATGCTTTCTTTAATGCTTTGCTCTGTCTTGAAATTCTTAATAATTTTTGAACAATGGAACTTGCACCAGGTCCCACAAATTTTGTAGCTGATCCTAGCCATATTCTCTTCCCAAGACTCTTCTTTCCAATATTAAAGTGTTTTAGAGGATTCAGAGGATAATTGTGCGGTTAGGAGAATATGTTTGGAACAAGACAGACCAGGGCTCATGTCTTAGTTCTGCCACTTCCCAACAGTATAATTTTTGACATACAAGATCTCTCTAAACCTCAGCTCCCTCAACTGATCGACCTCATAATTTGATGTTTATGTTTTCAAAAAAATAAAATGTGCCAAAGCACGTAGCACCCTCTTGGCACAATGCATGGAGATACCATCAGCATGTGATTATACACATTTTACTTTTATTGTGTACATTTTGCTAATTAATGATGACTTTGCTTCTCCTCAATATAATCAGCAAAATATCTACCACTAATGAACTGTAGTAACAGCTTGTCTGATTGTGTGGCCTTTCAGCTCACCATCCCTGTCTCTTCAGTCTGCACACCCTGGTATAAGGTCAGTGGTTGCTGAGTTCTTCTGCACTGTCTTCCTCCCATACAGCATTTTGCATTTTCTTTGTGGCCATAAAAAGGTTGCTTTTAGTCTGCAGCTTTAGGCAGAAAGAATGACTCCCAGATTTGGGTCTGGACCAAAAATGGATTCTGAACTCTCAAATCATTCCCCACGTCACCCACTTCACCCCCAATGCATGACAATTCCTAGGTAACACCATCAAGCACTGGTCCTACCCACAACAGTGCAGTGGCATTACTAGTTAACCATCATGCCCCAAAACATATAAGAGTAACAAAAAAGCTTCATTTAAACCACACACTTGGGTGTGTGCGTGCACATACATACAGGTAAATGAATAAAAATGGATTACCCCAGGCATCAAAAGAATGGGCAGCCATAAGTGTTTTGAAGGAAGTATACTGATGTCTGCAACTCAGGCTGAAATGCGTAAAAAATTAAGATAGACTGAAGGATGGATGGAGGGATGAGCAGATGGATAGATGTGTGACAAAGCAAGTAAGCCGAATATTTCCTGTAGAAGCTGGGTGGTATTTGAGTATTCACGGTATAATTCTTTCTTCTTTGTATATTTAACAAATTGTTATAAAATATTGAGAGAAGTCTAGTCATGTTTTGTTTGCTTGCATAGTCTTCTAAAAATCAGGAATGTAATGAAATCCAGACTTCTATGTTTCTGTGAAACTCTAAATTCCGGCAATACTGAACCTACATGCCTAGAAGTGGTTGAGACTCAGTAGCAGCTGCATTTTTCAGGGGTATAAGACCACTAGGTTTCTACATTGCTTACCATTTCCTGCTCTGGTGGGTTCTCCCTGAGTCACTCATTTAGGATTTCTGCCTGACCCTTACAGACATTTGAATTGCAACCCCTGACGGAACGCTTATGCACTTCTTAAAAGTCCTCTTCCCACAATTCCTTTTCCAGAAATTTTTTTATGTGACACCTTTAATGTTCTCCTTCAGAAGTAGCTATAAATGCCATGAAATTATATGTGCCTGAAAAACAGTGTGCCTATGCCCTTACATTCTTTTTTCTAAAAAGGTAGTCCATAGCTTTTTTATTAGGCTCTCAAAGAGATTCATGGCTCAAAAGTAATTAAAAACTAACATAAGTTAAGGAGCTGTGCTGGTATATTTTAAACAATTCAAATGGAAACGTATCACCTACACATAACCAGTCAGGTAGGTACACGGTTACATTATCCTCATCAGAAAGGTACCTGTGCACCCCTTCCTGAACCAGAATGTGTCAGGGTTCTGTGTGTAAGAGAGTGAGTGAGTGAGTGAGTGAGTGAGTGAATGGGTGCATGAGTGAGTGGATGTCTGTTTAGAAGGGAAGGTGAGATTTACTGTAGGTGAAGGACCAATGCGCATAGAGTTTCCAAATACTCTGTGATCCAAGCACTAGGAGTCTACATTCATGGGCATGCATAAGGGCTGGAGATCTCCGGGAAGCTCTGCATCTCATGTGAACACAACTCCAATAGAACAAAATATTTTGATGAATCCTATCTTGGATACTAACAGTTTCAAAACTGTCTCCCTCTCTGCTTCAAGTCCTGTCCCTAAGAATGGCCAATAAAAATCTTGTTTCCCCTGCAAAAATTGACACCAGAATTTCCTGGATTTGTACGGATCATGGCAGTTTACTATTCCAAGCCATCGCTTCCTCACTTATGTCTCTCTCTGTCTTCAAGAATGTAAGAAGAAAGATTTGGAAGCAGTCCAAGTGCCCGTCAATAGATGAATGGTTAAAAAAAGCTGTGGTACATTTACAAAATTAAAACCATAAAAAAAGAAGGAAATCCTACCTTTTGTGACAGTATAGATAGACCTGGAGAGTATTATTTTAAGTGAGATAAGCCAGTCAGAGAAAGACAAATACTATATGATTTCACTTACATGTGAAATCTAATGAATAAAATAAACTAACGAAAAATAGAAATAGACTCAGAGATACAAAGAATAGACTGACAGCTGTCAGAGGGGAGGAGATTGGGGGCTGAGTGAAAAAGGTGAAGGGATTAAGACAAAAACAAATAAAAAAGACTGATAGACAATAGTATGGTGATTGCTAGAGGGAAAAGGGGGTGGGGGGAGGTAGGAGAGGGTTAAAGGGGGATACATGGTGATGGAAGGAGACTTGACTTGGGGTGGTGAATACAATACAATGTACAGATGATGTATTATAGAATTGTACACCTGACACCTACATACATAATTTTATTAACCAATATCACTCCAATAAATTCAATATAAAAGAAAAGTTAAAAATGTAAGAAGACATAGTAGTTAAACACAGTTAACCTTTTCTATTTATACACAATGATTTTTTAATCAGTTTACCTGATCTTTCCATAATTCTGAGTGAATACAAACACAAGAGAGAAAGGAATTTTACTCAACTACATGTATTGTGAGTCTGCCATGTTTCATGGAATTTGCTAGTCTCAGGAACTTAGGGAAAATATGACTCAGTCCCTATAGTCAAGGAACATTGTTATAAACACTATTGCATTGTTGCTTATATAAGGTACAAAGCAAAAAATGTCTTTAAGATTCTATAATATTAGAGCCCTGTCCAGGTAGCTCAATTAGTTATTACACCCTCCATTATACTAAGGTTGTGGGTTCAGTCCCAAGTCAGGGCATATATAAGAATCAACCAATGAATGCATCAGTAAGTGGAACAAAAAATCTCTCTCTCACACACTCTTTCTCTACCCCCTCTTTTTTCTCTCTACAATCAATAAATTTACAAAACTGTAAAGATTCTATAATATTAGAAATATAGCTCTTCACCAGGAGTTCTCATATGGATTACCAAAACTTTAAGTCTACCAATCCTGAGGGCTTGCCTTTCAGAACTTTCCCTACCCCCGCTTCTCCAGGGTTGGTCACTCTGAATTTGATCTCATGAAAATCCCTCACAGCCAACAGTGTGTTCAGGCATCTGTGACCATTCTAGTTTCTCAGAGCCTGGACTTGGTGGTTATGGGTATGTGGGGGAGACAAGAGAGAATGAGGGGCGTATCCAGGGACAAAGCAAGCATTGGAGCCAAGTAGAGGTCTACTGGAGGCATCAGTCAAAGGTCATAGGCAGGGAGGTAGAAAGTAGTTAGCAATCAACAGCAGGAGGTAAAATACAGGTACCTGGATGGAGGGAATAAGTAGCAATATGGAGAGATTCTATAAGGCATCTCAGAAGCTTCTCATAGGCAAAAGGGAACCGTCATGGTTGGTGGCATGTGTGCACATAGATCTCTTGTATCGACAATTCTCTAGGCCTTCAGGTGCTCCTCAGTCTATCCTTAATTTTACCACCCCTCCATTGCTGTTTTCCTTGGATGTTAAGCTCAGCAATGCTGTCGCTGACGTCCTTCTGAATAATTTCATCTCACCTCTTCTAACCTCATTGCATCTAGGCACATCCATAAAAGGCAGAGTCTGGAATCAGCTGATGGCCTTTCCAAAGTTCTTCCAGTGACAGAACCAAAACAAGAACTTGTACCTTAAAATTAAGCATAACTTTTAATAAGTAACTCTTCGTTATTGAAATGATCTGGGAGAGTCTTTGTAAATCTGACATACTGATACAACACGAGTATATCACCCCATCTAAAGTTTGTGGTTATAATCCACTCAGGCCCTTTGGTATAGGCACCAGCTATTTCTGTACGGTCAGCAGTCAAATGCCCCCCCATTCTATCCATCTACCAGCCTGGGAGCCGGGGCCAGTGAACACCCACAGTCAGATTCATATGGAACTAAGAGCGACTCGGATTGATGCCTGCATCTGCACTCCCCAGCATCCTTCCCCACCCTCCCCCCAAATCATCTACCTACTCAACACTCACCCTTAGTAAGGGTCTCATTTCTCAGATTTCCTGAGTAAAGCAGAATGAGGAAGATGAACCTAGATAGGATTTCTCAGCCTCACACTATTGACATTTGAGGCCAGAGAAGTCTTGGTTTGGGTGCAGGAGGGGGGCCTGCCACGTGCATTGTGGGACTTAAGGAGCATTCCTTGTCTATACTAGACACTAGATGACAGGAGTACCACCCACCAGCCAGTTGGAAACCAAAAATATCTCCAGACATTTTCAAATGTCCTGTGGGGGCAAAGTTGTGAGTGCTTCAACATTCATTATATCATTTAATTTTATACCAACTCTATAGCACAGAGGAAAAAATTGAGATAGTGCCACAGAACTGAGACTGGGTTCCATCCACCGCATGGCAGCTACCCGGAAACAAGTGCTGAAATGCAAATGGGCCAAGGGTCTTTGGGTTTTTCTCTTCCCAATCCAAACCTCTGGGCTCATCTTTTAGGGACAGGAATGCACATTATAGCCCTTTCAGATTGCCCCCTTCCTGATTGTCACACTGCTTTAGTAACTCAGCTTCACCTCAGGTAACCCCATTCACTCCCCAACAGTTATCACTCCTACTTATTGGATTTTGGGATGGATTTCACAACAGGCCTTCTTTAGGACAAGCTGTTCAGCTGAGTTTTTCTCATTTAACACAAAGCATCTAATTAATGCCTGAATACTGGAGTCAAGTAAGGAAGAAGACAAAGCTAACGACTGAGCTGGAACTTACGATTCCCAGTGGAAAGGGGAAACAGGAGCAAGAGCAATGCACACCTAATGGGCATCTGATCTTTCCTTCTTTCCGCGCTTGTTACAGGGCACTGCTACCTCTAAGCCAGCAGGTGGCTTAGCTTACTCTTAACAGTGAAAGGAGAGGGTGTTTATTCCTATATTCTTGACAGGCCAGCTGTTTTACCAAATGTGATCATTAACAAAAGTGCAATCCTTTGTACAAAGGATTTTTTTTAAAAAAGCAAGTTAACACCTGGAGGATATAGGATGTCTCTGCTACTCATAGGCTTTATTATCTTCCCTAAGATATTCACCTGGCTCCAGATACTGGAACGGAGACTCACTGGCTCCTTGCCAGAGGGCGCTTTACTTGCATACCCATATTTTACCCAATTCTAGAATGTGAGGGAGAGGAGAAGAGCTGATAGGAAGATAGTCTTCACCCTTAGCATTGCTTTTCTTTTCAAGTTTTATTTTAAAGGCTTGCATGTTAATTGGGTTAGGGCAGTATTCTCCAATTAGTTTATTCTTATTATTTAAACTAGTGACAAGATAGACACAAGACACGTTATCTTGATGATATGAAGTATATTTACATTAAAAACATGGGAGGGATGGGAACATGGTTCCATGTTTTGTTTTTTCCAATAATTTCCTCAATAAGCTAATTGACTTATCTTTGGCAAATGTAAAAGATTAAGCTAATTTTAAGAGTTCTTGTGATCTGAGTTCTTGGAAGAAATGGCTGGGGAGGTTTACAAATTTTTAAAAACCTCACATAAACAAATGTCATTTACTTAATAGTAAATTGAAACTTCTTCAAAATAAGCCTCTTTTTAAAATTACTTATTTACTTCTAGAGAGAGGGGAAGGGAGGAAGAAAGAGAGGGAGAGAAATATCAGTGTGTGGTTGCCTCTCGTGGGTCCCCAGGTGGGGACCTGGCCTACAACCCAGGCATGTGCTGTGATTGGGAATCGAACTGGTGATCCTTTGGTTCACAGGGTCAGCACTCAATCCACAGAGCCACACCAGCCAGGGCTAAAATAAACCTCTTTTATATTGTGTATGGGAAAGATTAAAGGTCCCACCATTGTCAGACGGATACTAGACTTATCAATGTTATCACTTTGTACATTACATAACCTCCTGATCCCTATGTTGTACACATGAAACATATAATATTGTATGCCAACTGTAATTTAAAAGTGAAAAAATACATTAAAAGGTCACACGATTAAAATCTTACCACTAGACCAGAGTTTTTAGTTTAGTGTAGCTGAGATTCCTCCTTCCCCCTTTCCCTTCATCCTTATAATAATGTGTACAGGAAGGTGCTGTGTGTGATTTTGGGCTCTCAGAAACCTAGGGTCTGCCTAGAGATAAACCTGGTAAAACTGTACCCCTGGCCCTATGGCCTAGGCCCTAGGGCATTAAACCACGCCGGCAATCAGTGCTCCAGCGGAGCTACCAAATCCAGTTGAAATTTGGGTCAGCGGTCCCAAATCCTTTACAAATTAGATTCTGAAGGGGGCCCCAACTGGCTAAGCTGAAATAAAGTCACTTGGGCAAAACCCTATTAGCCAGAATGATAAACCTAAGAGGAAAGTTGTACCGTAATTTGACTCATTTGGGTTAGAGCTGGCTCCATTCTGGGTCGTTTTTGTACTTAGTTTCCTTTTTCTTCAAAGTGGTTTTTCAGTTATAACTAGAAAGAAAAACCCCGGATAACTTTTAGATCAGTAATCACGCATTTCACTAGGGCTTAGACACTGAATATTTGCCTGGGGTTGGGGGTGGGCTAAGCTCACAGTGTTAACAAAAGCATTTCCTGGTGCCCTCCAGAACCACTGTTCTCATCCAGAGAGCCTGCGAAAATACCTCCTTAATTAACATTAATGTGAGAACACATAAAAGATATGATTTATTCCATATTTAATTGTATGAAAATTCCTTCTCTCTGGTTGGGAATGCCTTCTCAATCTTCTTAATATTTTGACATCAGAGTAAAGACAAGAAAAAATAAGACTTGACAAATTTATAAGAGCAGGGTGATGAGGATCCCTACCACCTTGTGATGTTGGAGAGGAAATCCAAGGAAAAGGAGCTAAGGGATGCATTTAAAAGTACTGTTGTGTTTCTATAACCTTTTATAAATTTGACCATAGATCATAGAAGATATTTTTTTCACTTATTGATTGAATTTATAGGGGTGACATACGTTAATAAAATTATATAGGTTGCAGGTGCACAATTCTATAATACATCATTTGAATATTGTATTGTGTGTTCACCATCCCAAGTTAAGTCTCCGTCCATCACCATTTATCCCTCATTTGCCCTCTTCTGCCTCCCCCACCCGATTTCCCTCTGGTGATTGCCATACTACTTACTGCCTGTGTGTATGAGTTGTTGGTCTGTCTTCCCTTTTCTTCCTTTTCTTCTTTTCTTTTCTTTCTTTCTTTCCTTCCTTCCTTCCTTCCTTCCTTCCTTCCTTCCTTCTTTCCCTCCCTTCCTTCCTTCCTTCCTTTCTTCCTTTTTTTTGCTTAATCCCTTCACCCTTTTCTCCCAGCACCCTAACCACCCTCCCCTGTGACAGCTGTCCGTCTGTTCTCTGTATCTGTTTGTTTCTATTTTATTTGTTAGTTTATTCTGTTCATTAGATTACACATATAAGTGAAATCATGTGGAAAAATAAAAGATCTTATTTTTTAGTTGTCTGGGGAAGTTAGTCCATTGCCTTGATTTTAGCAACCATCCTGGAATTTTTTTCTGCCTTTCTATGTCCCCACTTGAATTTTTAGGTAAATAGTATAAAATAAAGATCAACCCTCTCAGCCACATTTATAGTTCTTTCTCTATACCTCACACTTACCCACTGTGTTTTCAGAACTGTGACTACATATGGTTTACTTCAGCTATTTCATCGTGTGTTCTACTTTTATATTTCCTACTACACAGTGTTAGAAAAAATAATTATCTTTAACGAATATATTAAAAAATGTTTAGTTCTTATTCTCCTTGCATTTCATCCTCAAATATGTGACACGCTCCGGAGTTCATTTAGCCAAAGCTTCAAGCCTTTTATTGCTAGTGAGATGTGTGTGCCCTGACTGTGGATCTTTGACTCCCCAGCTGTCTCTCCTGAATTTGAACTAGAATTCAACTTAATCATAAATAGCAACACGATTATTAATTATGGCTAATATTGGTCGAAAAATCTACTACCTACCAGACATCGTGCTTACTGGAAGAGGCAATAGGGCCATGAGCTTTTGAACATTCCTGCATGTTCTTGCTGCGTGTGCCAAGAATGCAAGGCTCTGCCCGCTCTTTAGCCAGACCATTTCTCAGGGCTGTGTTGGCAGAGAGTGACCTTGAGGGATGAGGTAATATCTTCCCCTGGGCAAAGAGCAAGCTTGCTTCTTCTTACTAGAAAGTGGCAAATCCCCAAATTTAGTCCCCTCTCTTATAAGTCAACCCCCTGCATATGCAAGTATTTATCATAGGTCTCTTGGGACTTGGGGACATAGAGAACCAATGCAAATGAGCATGGTGCTCTAGCTACTGCTTTTGCTGTAATATACTTCTTTGTTTCTGTTTCAGAAGTTGTGTCTCTCCTACCAGCATCCTCTGGCAAGCTAGCTTGTAAGTGGGGTCAAATTACAGGCCCTGTCTGCACACTCCCTAACAAAGTTTTGTGTGTTGATTATCACGCTTAATTTTCCCAAAGACCCCATGAGACTTTTATCCCCATTTCTCTGAAGTTATCAACACTGTACTGATCCCTCTTTGCTTCGTTACTAAGTCTGGACCCCATTGTCAGTTTTCTCATCAGCACCCTCAGCACCGTATGCTTTTCCTGCAACTACCAGGTAACGCACACAAAAGTCAACCAGTCCCAGTTAAACTTCCCAGCACCTGTGCCGCGGAGAGCAGTCCTTTCATCTGCAGTCACTGAGATGCAAAACGTGCAGCCTCAGCTGAGCCTCCAGAACTATCTATGACTCTTCCTTGCTTGTCCTTGAATAGCTCCGAGTCCCATTCTCCTCAAATGCTAACAACTCTACTCTTTCCTGAAAGCTGCTCCTCTAACTCCTTGACTCCAGAGTCCTATTTCACAGAAAGAATATAAAGTTCCAGAAAATAAATCCATCCACTCCCCTACACACACACACTTGACGGTGTGACTATGATCATGGCCTCCACAGTTTCCCTAAAAGTCCAAGCTGATCAGGTCCAATCCTTACCCACCCTCCCCACACCCCTGATTTTTATACCATCTCTGCTTCTCTATCACTACTGAAATTACGCTCACATTTCCCTTGCCTTAAAACATTCTCGAGTCTCTAGACCAAAAAGAAAACCTTTTCTCAAGACTCCTCCTCAAGGATCTCTTCCCCTATTTCTCTCACTTCCACTCCTCCTCCAGGCTTCGCATTCACTGCATCGCAGAAACTCTCTGACGAAAGTCAGCCGCGGTCTCCTAACTGCCCAGTCCGGCAGCTCTCTCTCTTCTCCACACGTCTAAGCCACAGGCACAGAAGGTACCAGAACCCAGTAGGAGCAAGGCTGGATTCCTTCCGTAATGATTTCAGACTATGTGACTGAAGTGCTATTGTTAAATAATCATAAGATGCCAAGTGTTAACCAGGGTGAGACTTGACATTTGAAGAGGCTAGTGAACTAATAGGTTACTTATAATAAATGACCTTCAAACAGGAGTTATTGGGTAATGCGTTATGTACAGAAGAGAAGAGCAAATTATTCTTTTCAGTTTGAAGTGGACTTACTTGGGTCAATTTTGGATACTATTTTCATTGTGCATTTATATGTCCTGGGGTAGTATTAGCATAACCATCACTGCTCTTTAATTTTCTTAGAAACTTATATATTTATCTTAAAGAGGAAGAGTCAAATATTCCTTGGCTCCATGACTTCCCTTGGCTATACTCTGCATTTAAGCATTTGGCAACCTCCTTCCCCATGATTTCTGCGAAGGGAAGACCTCAAATGTGAAAGTAGAAAGGACCTTGAACAGTGTTGAGTTTAACACCAAAATTTTACAAATGAAGCTATAATCCAGAGATGTCACTGGAATTACCCAAGGTCAAACACCAGTTGTTAGAAATTAAACAAGAACTCAGGTCCCCATGACGCTTAAGTCTTCTCTTGTTTCCACTTTCCTGATTTTACATGGGGCCACTCAAAATGTGCAGCCAATCCTCCCTTAAATGCTACTCCACCACCAGAAGCTCCATCAGCTGGAAGCAGCGGGGAGCGGTGCCCTAGGCGTAGTGCTGAGCATTTGGGCCCCTGTGTCAGCCCCTGTCTCTGACCCACCAGCATGCAGGCAAGCCCTTCTGTCCATCTAGACCTACATTTTCCCTTCTGAACGAAGAAAGGGGAGGGAGAAGTCAGAACAAGTGATTCCTAAGATCTCGTTCATATCTAACTTGCACAAGTGCTGCAGAAACTTGTTTTATGAAAATAATGATGTGGTTGTTGTATATTTACAGAGCATTTTATTTTTTTAAATATATTTTTAAAATATTTTATTTACTTATTTTGGAGAAACAGGAGGGGAGGGAGAAACAGAGGGAGCGAAACATCAATGTGTGAGAGATACTGATTGGCTGCCTCTCACATGCCCCCAGCCAGGGACCTGGCCCACAACCCAGGCATGTGCCCCAATTGGGAAGCAAACAGTGGCCTTTCAGTCTGCAGGCCAGCACTCAGTCCACTGAGCCACACAAGCCAGGGCTAGAGGGCATTTTAAATTGCTGTAGCCCAGGTGGCAAACACAAGGCCTGCAAGCCGAATCTGGCCCTCTGCCTTGTTTTATCCCACCTGGCACCTTATTTCTACCCAGTGGCAGTGCCAAGCTCTCACTTAACTGTGAAGGAGTAGTTACATTTATACAGTCGTTACATATATACAAATGAGTTTGACACCCCTGCTCTATAGATATTCAATGAGGTTTCTATCATCTAAGTGGATTATATTCTTGTTCCTAAAAGGACACCTTTGAACCTTAATAAACATCAGATTAGGACCACCACAGGTATTAGACACCCACTTCCAAAAATAAACACATTTTTTTAACAAAGATTTTAGTAATCCCAAAGACTAAGAGAGAAGGAAATGCCTGTGAATTAATTATTACTATTTTCCTATTTGAAATATTTGAAGAAAAAATGGTAGAAAGAGTTGCGTGTCTAGGTCTTCCCAGAAGGAGGCACTAAGGTGTGGTTAAACATGCAGAGATGTTATTAGATGACGTGCCCATGAGAGAGCATAGGGACAGAGCCAGGAAGGGCTGGGAGAACAACCTGTGATGCCAATTTGACCACAACTGAAGGAATGAGGCAAGAGAGGTTGGGTGGAAGTATCCTAGACTGTCAAGCAGTCCAGAGAAAGTTCAGCAAGGCCATCAAGAGTCATTGAACCAAAGTTGGCCTTCAGAAGAGTCCTACCTCCAGGAACAGACTCACCTAGCTATCTCTCCTGTGTTTAGGGAAGGGAGGTAAGCACAAAAACCCATGCATAGCTCTGGGGGTGGGGGGCAGGGGAGAGGATGTGGCACTGTCTTCAGTTTAAATTCCCTTAACTTAAGTCTTTAAGGTGCATCCTAATGCCTCCACAAATTTCTCCCCCTTTGATTTTTCAATATCTTAGCAACTCTTTGCTCTAGGAGCAGTTATCATTTACTGGCTCCCCCCTACAGGTGATCCACCAAAAAAAGAACATGAATGAATTCTAATTCTATAATTTCCATTAATCCTTCTGGAATTAACTTTCTCCACACATAATATTGGCTTCCCTTATCAGCCTGTCTTTAAAAAATTACTATAAAACATGACTAGAAACTGTCCTGTAGAAAAGTTTGTAAGAATGAGTTAGGCTACAGAAATTGTCACAACTATAGTCTCACTTATTTAGTAGATGAGAAGGGAGTGGAGTAGTAAGATAATATTTTCCTTCATGTCTTGATAGCTGGGCCTTCTGATCTTTGCTCACAAATCCTAGGAGCCGCAGAGGAAGGCAGAGGAGACTCATAGAAATGTTTGGAAAGGATACACCTTCATCCATCCACACTTCTGCCCTGTCCTCCCAGGTATCAGTTCCTCCCTGGAGAGAATCCTCTGAAAGGTGTTAGAGCCTCTTCCCTAGATCTTAACCATTCTTGTGCTACAGCCCTCCTGTTCTGGGATGGAGTTCCCCTTATGTTTCACACCTTATTGCAGCTTTCAAGAAACATGCGTGCTCTTACGCAGTTACTCATGGTTGAAATTTTTAATCTAGAATCCTCCAGTTATTACAATACCATTGCTATATATCCTATGCTGTACTTTACATCACCACGGCTGTTTTGTAACTACCAATCTGTGCTGTAAATATTGGGGGGAAGACTGCAAGGTGTATGACTGTCCAACCACAATGCAGGACACCTGGAATTAACACAAAATAAAATTGAACATTTGAAACTGTAATTGAAAAAATCTAGAATCCTCCTCTACATTTAGAGATCTTGCTTTCCTCCAGTTGCTCTCTGTTGAATGATTGCTGCCCAGTTATTTGTCACTTGGGAATGTGTTGCAAATGGATATAAATCAATTTAGTCAAGGTTCTTTTACGCAAAGAAAACATAGTGACTAAAAAGTTCGAGGTGCCTGAGGGTTAGCATTTCTCCCCAACCTTACTACCAGATTTTAAAGAAAGCAAATTTCAGACCAAATTCCAGCACAAATACACTTACAAAACAAATGTTTATTTGCAAGCAAGTTCATACAAGCTGCGTCGTAAATTAGATGAAGTTCTAGCTCTGTGCTTTTCTAGGTACTCTGACCAAAGCTTGAGTGGCAATACTCCACAGGCAGGGGACTATCACCCGTCTGGTCAGCAGCAGAGAAAGAGCAATCCCCCACGGGTGGACACAGGACTAACTGGGAATAGAACCCTGGTTCCGTTCAGGGGCAGGCTGTATGCCTCACTGGGTTCTTACACTCTCTGTTCATGTTCATGCATGAGTAAGGAGTAGATTTAAAATCGTTTGGCCAGTCCACAAAATCATATGCCTTTCTTTTAACCAGTAAAAGCCAAATTCCTACCATTCTAACATGCTAACTAGCAGTGAATTTCATAGATAAGCCTTATTTTATCCATGAAATTCACGGCTAGTTAACATGTTAGTTGTTGCCTGCGGAGTATTGTATAGGCTATCAGATTAATTGCTAGCTGACCCTCTAGGCCAGCTGCATTCATGATCTGAATAACATTTGGAGCTGGGCTGTAGCTTAACCCAACCTCACGCAGATGGGTAATCACGTGGTCTATGCGGAAGTATCTCAAGGACATTTACAGACATTGTAATCAGATTTCTTTTCTCTTTATGGGACCCTAGAGCTATTTAGTCTTTCAGGGATGTGAGTTAATGCACTCTGGCTGTTGACAAGAAAAGCCTCCCCTCCCTCCCCTTCCCTCCCCTCCCCTCCCCTTTCAACCCCATTCTGAGGAAGGCCAGCGGTTCCCTGCCTCAGGGCCTTTTCCCTTGCTTCCCGGAATTCTTTTTCCCCTGGGCTCTCACCCACCTAGCTTGTACTCATCCTTTAGTTCTGAACTCAGATGTCACCTCAGCAGAGCAACCCGCCCGCCCCCCGCCCGTGTACCTCATCTAATTCAGTTGACCCTTCTCCCCAGTTGCTTCCTATGACATTGCCTAGAGTGTTTTCTGCACCTCACCTTCTTCATATGTTTTAATTTATATGCTATTGTCTTATTAATAGCTTGTTGTTTTAATTATTTCTGATTGTCTTTTTTTATTTTAAGAATCAGGAGGTTAGGTACTGTCTCCTCAGTGACCACAGCAGTACTTGCGCCTGGTACGTGTTCATTAAATATTTGCTGAAACAATGTGTGCGGTCTCCCCCACTGGGCCAGAGAGGTGGACATTGTGATCCTCCTGTGTAACACTGTTACACACTTTTGCTTACAGCAGCAAGGATCTTCCTATTCATTTTAGGTCATCAGGCATCTTTGGGGTCTTCAAAAAACAAATAACCCTTTACATATCACTGGATCTTTCATTCTTCACTTCCAACGAACTCTCCTCATTTTCTGTCGGTGAAAGTAAGATCGCTCAGCCTGTCACTCTATCGCTTGTACAGGTCTTTTCCCACCTGTCACCGAAGTTTTTGTGCCATCTACAGATCTTTGACTATGAGCTCCAAATTCATCCTTTTTGCCCGCTCTTTAAAGATGAATATCAGCCCCTTAAACATTTTTCCTTTGTCAGGTGGCCAAGTGTTAAGCTTTGTAAATAGAGGACACCGGAGGCATTGTAGGAGGAAAGGTTTGCTTCCTGATTCCTCATTTTGTAACAGGTGTGGAACAGGGTCCAGAACTTGGGGTGTCTGGTAATATAGGCTAACCCCTGTAGACCTGGCTGGGGGATGGGAGACTTGGATCAGGGCCATGGAGAGTTACTTTGCATGTCAATAACAGAAGGCTATTTTTATACCGCACCTGCACTAGAGCTTGGAAAGGGTTAGTGTCACACCAGGGACCATGCCTGCCTGGACTGATAAGGTGGGGCCCTGGGGGGGGGCGCTTACCTTGCATGCACAAAAAAGCAAGGGGCTTGTGGGAGATGCAAGAAACCCTGCAAACGTACAAGACTCGGCCTGAGTGTTTAAACTGGGTGTGCATAGCACAGCGATTCACTAGAGCTGGAGAACACAGAGACATGGCTGATGGTGCTGGAAATTGCGGGAGCCTAGCTGAGCTTTCTGAGAGACGTGCCTCTGACTGGTCTGGTTTGGCACGGGGAGGCAGGACTGTGTGTTGTTTATGGGTGTTTGGGGGATTTGGGGACTTAAAAACAGAATTTTGTCATCATTCTAAATCTGTATAACTTGTAATAATATTCCCTTTCCTGTTCACCTAACTCTGGCATTGGAAACTATGTTTTCGGCAAAGGGCAAGAGAACCCCAGATCTGTTCCAGAAGTGAGTAGCCAGGCCTTCTGTTACAGTTCTTGGTGCCTGAACATGGGGCTGAGATTGCCTGTGGCAGGTCGACCCCTTGGGAGTGGGAGAGCGAGACTGTGGATTTTCCAGTCTCTGAGAATTTGCCTGCACACCTCCTGAGGGCATTGACCACCTGACCATGCCCGGAAGGTGGGAAGGAAATGGATCACAGATCTGGGAAGGGATCGGAGAAGTAAGATTATCTGGTTGAAAATTTGTTTCTGAGCGCTATTTGGGACAATGGAGTTGGAGTTGTGGACAACAGTTTGGGGTGTATGTGGCTTCCACGTGGCCTGTGGCTTTTTGCTTGTGCTGCCAGAGCAATGAGAGCAGTCCTGGGCTGGCCCCAAGGGGGAGCCTGCTGAGCAGAATTTGAGAGGACTGGGATGTTCACTGCAGTTATTCAAAGTCTAAGGAGCTATGGATTTGTTACTGTGATACTGTTTGGCCTAGGTATGTTTTGGATTGTGAGGAAAGGTGGCCTGTGGACGGTTCGCTGAGTTACTGTATCATTAAGCACTTGGAACCGTATAGCCAACAGTTGGACAAAAGGGACAAAATTCATTATGTCCATGCATTTGTGTCACTGGGTAATAGGGTTTCACCAGGGATGGAGGATCAGTTCATGGTGAAGAGAGAAGTAGCCTCAAAACCTCTCCCTCACAGTAAGACACAGGGAGAAAAGGGGAATAGGGTGATGTCTCTTTAATGCCCCGGACCCAGGGGGCTCAGGGTTGGTAGCAGGAAGACCACCCCTGTCACCACTTTCTCTAGTTACCCCTGAAGTAGGGTCCAGAGAGCCAATGGCTCCACCCCTGTATGACAAGGGACGAGTGTCCCCCTCAGAGACACACCGGGGCACCCAATTTGGCCAGGGAGCATCCCTGTCCGCAACAAGGCCTTTTCCTCTGAGCCAGTGTCTAGTAGGTGGGGTGAATCAGCAAGGCCAGCCTGCTGGCTACTCTCGGGCCCATACTCCATATTCCACGTCAGACTTACTAAACTGGAGGACTTCCAACCCCTCCTATAGGGAGGATCCTCAGAAAATGACAGATTTTGTCACTCCCATTTTTGCCACTCATCACCCAAATTGGGCAGATATACAGGCTCTTCTAAGTATTTTGCTGATGGCAGATGAGAGATGGGTGGTTCTAAGTAGGGCTGATGAAGAGGCCCAGCGCCTCCACGAAGAGGATCGCCAGGGGACCCAGCTGGCACAGTTCCTCGGCTGGAGTCTGGGACCTGGATAATAGTGGGGGCCCGGCCTCTTTGAAACAGTGCAGAAGGTGCGTTCTGGAAGGGCGGAGAAAAGGCGTATCCAAGCAGAGGAGCCTGAGTTTCAGACGGACTCTTCAGCAGAAGCCAGAGGAGGATCCTTCTGAATTTTGAGAGAGGATCTATCAGGCTTCTGGGAGGTACACTGATGCTGACCCAGAGGCACCAGAAGATGTGAGAATGATAAACATGACTTGTCTTTGGCAGGGTGACCCAAATATCAGAAAGAAACTCCAGTGTGTAGACAGGGTATTAGGAATGAGTCCCTCCCAGCTGGTGGGCATAGCATGTAAAGTTTACAATGTCCAGGAAGCAGGGAAGGTGAAATGGCCCTTGGTGTTTTTAGAAACAGGTGGGGAGGCCAAAAGAAGAGGCAGAACTGTAAAGTAAAGAAGGGAAACTCAATAGGCACTCACTACTGTACCTGTTGCAAGGAGGGCCCTAAAGAAAGGAGGAAAGACTCAGTAGGCATGAATCAATGTGCCTATTGCAAGCAGGGGGGGTGGGGGCGGTCACTGGAAGAATGAGTGACCAAATCACAAAAGGGGAAATAGAAATGAGGATCCAGGCCGAGAGATGTTAAAACTGAGAAAGGAGGCTGATGATGAGTGAGGAGGCCCAGGGGCCCCATTGGACATCTCCCGACCTATTACCATTTCCCCATGGAAGCCCCAGGAACAGCTGACTGTGGGGAACAAGCCAGTTGATTTTCTTGTAGGTACAGGAGCTACATACTCCGTGTTGAATACAAAATTAACCAGGAAAAGTTTGAATGAAGTAATGGTTACTGGAGCGACTGGCCAGCTACAAGACAGGCATTCCTGCAACCTCTGGAAAGCCAGCTTGGGGATCAAAAGCTTATGCATAGTTTTCAGTATATGCCAGATTGTCCCATTGCATTGTTGGGCTGAGATTTGCTTTGTAAACTGCACGTACGAATAACCCTTTCCCCTGAGAGACAGCAGTTGTGTGCGCAAGTCCCACTGGAACCTGCCTTCTGACTGCATTCCTGACCTAACCCGGAGGCCCCAGAGGTGAACCCTTCCCACCTGAGATCTGCGTACAGGTCAATTGAACTGTTTGGGCTGATGGAACCCCAGGTAAAGTAGGTAACATGCACCCATTAAAGATAAATCTAAAAGAACGGTGCAGGTCCCACGAAAGAAGCAGTATCTTCTCAAAAAGGAGACTTTAGAGGGGATCCAGCCAGTGTTGCAGAAGTTTTTTAAACCAGGTTAATTTTTTAAACCATGCCAGTCACACTGCAGACTCCCGTTCCGTCAGTCAAAAAGCTGGACTCTGATGAATATCGGTCTGTACAGGATCTCAAGGCCATCAATGATGTTGTTCAGGATATTCACCTACTGTGCCTAACCCTTACACCCTGTTGACTGTGGTGACTGGGGATAGCAAATGGTTTTCAGCCCTGGACTTGAAGGATGCCTTTTTCTACATCCCAGTAGATGAGCAGGCTCAGCCACTGTCTGCCTTTGAATGGCAGAAGCCAGAGACTAAAGCCACACTCCAATACTGCTGGGCCACATTGCCACAAGGATTTAAGAACTCTCAACTATATTCGGGGAAGTGCTGGCAAAAGACTTCAGTGATGTTCAGTTGAAATTGGGAATTCTTTTGCAATACGTAGATGACCTGTTAATAGCCAGCAGCAACTATGAGGACTGTTTGTACCACACCATCACAGTCCTGAATGATTTGGCAGAAAGGGGGTATAGAGTGTCACCTCGTAAGGCCCAGATTTGCAAACAGGAAGTGGCGTATCTGGCCTTGCAACTAAAACAGCGTACCAGGAGTCTGATGATAGATAGAAAGCAAGCCATTGCTACGCTAAAAATTCCAGAAAATCGAAGGCAGCTTCATGGGTTCCTAGGAATTACAGGGTTTTGTTGAATTTGGATTCCAAACTTTGGACTCATAGCAAAGACACTGTACAATTCCCTAAAGGGACTGGACTCTGAACCCCTCGAGTGGACAGGGGATTGTCACGTAGCATTCGATACTTTGCAGGAAAGGCTGGTTTCAGCTCCTGCACTAGGACTGCCCAACTCACAGCAGCCTTTCAAGTTGTACGTTCACGAAGACATGGGATGGGACTGGGGTGCTAACCCAGACTCTGGGAAATATACCCCGACCCATAGCCTATCTCTCAGGGAAGCTGGATCACAGAACAAAGGGTTGGCCACCAGGCCTCTGAGCAGTAGCAGCTGACATCCTACAGGAAGCTGAGAAGTTTACCTTGGGATAGCCTACCACAGTGTTGGTACCACACTAGGTTCCGACTCAGTTAGAACGGAGAGGAGGATATTGGCTGGCAGCAGGGTGTATGGGGAAACACCAGGCCATTCTGGTGGACAATCCAAATGTTACCGTACATACCACCACAACCCCGAACCCAGCCACCCTACTCCCAGATATAGAGGGGGACTCAGTCCTTCAGCGTGAGTGCTTGGGAATTATTGACAAAGTTTATTCTAGCAGACAAGATCTGCCAGATCAGCCACTGGCAGCTCCAGACTAGAAGCTGTATACAGACGGGAGCAGCTTCATGGACAGTGGCCAGCGGCCAGTGACAAGCTGGATATGTGGTAGTCACCGCAGACAAGGTAATAGAAGCCCAAGCCCTTGTACTGGGAACCTCAGCACAAAAGGCTGAAATAATAGCCCTCACCAGAGCCTTAGTACTGGCCCAAGGAACGAAGGTTAACATATATACAGACTCCAAATATGCCTTCATGGTAGTCCATGCCCATGGAGCAATATGGAGGGAGCGAGGACTTTTGACCTCAGGGACCAAGGATGTTAAACATGCAGGAGATTTTACAATTGCCAGAGGCAGTGAATGTACCAGACAAGGTGGCCATAATGCACTGCCCAGGGCACCAGACAGATGGCTCCCAAACAAGTCAGGGAAACCAAACTGCTGATAAAACAGCAGGACAGGCAGCCAAGGAGCCGCCACCCTAAGGGCTCTGGTCCCCCATCTGGACTCGTCAGAGTTTAAACCTCATTACACAGGATGAGATGAGGAACGGGACCGTGAATGGGGATTCACTAACACTGATCTCAGTTCTATGTGGAAGTCAATGCCCATGGTATGATTTTACTCCCTGAGGCTCTAGTGTGTCCCATCCTCAAGCACCTACGTGAAGGAACCCACTGTCGAAGGGATGCTCTAATGGACTTCATTAGGCCACAGTTGAAAGGCCCTTACTTGCAAAGGACTGTCCACAGGATCAGCCAAGCCTGTCAGATATGTGCCAAGAACAATCCTAATACAGAGCCTGTCCCTGCAGAGAAGGGAGTACAATATAAAGGGATGTGTCCATTCGAGGACTGGCAGGTGGACTTCACACAAACACCTAAAACCAAGGGAAACTTCAAATTCTCGTTAGACTTAGTGGGTACTTTCTCTGGATGGATAGAGGCATACCCCAATAGCCTGCAAAGGCAACTGAGGTGACAAAACTGTTACTTAAATAATTCCTAGGTTCGAACTTCCTCAGAGCATTCAAAGTAACAATGCACCATTGTTTACTTCAGAGATCTTGCAGAAGGTTGGCCAGGCATTACCGATGTGATGGAAATCTCATGCATCTCAGAGACCTCAGTCCACGGGAAAGACTGAGAAAACGAATCACACCATAAAGAAGACCAGGCACTCCCCATTGCTTTACTCTGAATTAGGGTGGCACCCAGAAGTGGGCTCAAACTGAGCCCTTTTGAAATTGCTCATGGGAGACCCTTCCAAATCTCTGCTTCAGGAACACGCCCTCTATTTGGAGCATGAGGCAATAATTAAGCAGTGTACAACATTTAGGGCAAACACTAACCATTTTGCAAAAGTTTGCTCACTGCAGGTCTGTCTACCCATCTGATGAGCCCCTGTACCTGATCCAGCCAGGAGACCGAGTCCTACTAAAGACCTGGAAGACTCAAGGCCCTGAACAGAAGCTGTCTGAACAATGGAATGGTCCCTACAAGGTCCTATTGACAACACATTCTTCGCTGAAGCTGTTGGGAATTAAGCCCTGGATTCTCCACACATGGGTAAAACGGGCACTCCCTAAGGGGGATGTAGACCCTGCTGCTGTGGTTGGTGCTGAAAGGGAAAGCCGGACCTGCACTCTGGAAGGTTTGAAATTCCTCGTCCGGAGAAGGACAGTGAACCCTGACAAAGGGCGACAGTGTTCCCGTTACTTTATGCATGTGTTTGTAAAGCCAGGGACTTTTAGCTGCCAGGTACGGAGTTTGAGTCTAGTCTTTCCCAGAGCGGAACACAACAGGGATTCAAAGTGAGTTGTGGTTAAGTCTGAATGGGTAAGAATATGTATAAAGGTTGTGAAAGTTTCAAACCTGAAGAAAAGGAAACCTCAACTACCTGTCTTTCTGACTTTATGGGAATGTAGTTTGAATTTTGCTCTGTTTCTGATCAGAAATCCTCCGTGTCTGTCAGGTGGTAAGACCTAGGGAACATCACCTGTAATTGGTTGGAGAGAATGCCTTTGCCACCTAGGGCCCAGGAAGGGTCACTCCGGGCTGACAAATATTCCTGAGGCAAAAGAGCGCATCCGTGCCAGGAGGCCCGTGGACGCACTGGGGCAAGGGAACGCCCTATCTGTGTGTTGTTTTGGAACTTGGTCTGTGTTTTGAATTTTGTGGTTTCTGCTCTGAAAAAAATGGAGGTTTCCCAGGGAAAGATGAAACTTCGCACTACGCAGGAAAGTGAACAGGAAATTGTAAGACATGGGAATGCAGTCTTGGTGGATATCAGAAGGACAAGGGTTTTGCTTTGCACTTTCTACTCCCCCCCCCTGCCTGATCCCTCCAGAATTTGGCATTCTGCAGGGGGGAGTGATGACAGAAGGTTGCTTTGTATAAAACCAGTAAGACCAATCATTAATGGTGGTTTTGTGAACCAAGATTTTGACTAGAATGTCACACCTGAAGGAGGCCTGTCTGGGTTCTGGATGTCCCCAGAAAGCCCTGGGGGACTGGGA
The DNA here is from genome assembly GCA_004027475.1 of Anoura caudifer. Lineage (NCBI taxonomy): Eukaryota > Metazoa > Chordata > Mammalia > Chiroptera > Phyllostomidae > Anoura > Anoura caudifer. Next base: position 59,449 of record PVKU01007194.1, read on the forward strand.
TTGACTTGCAAAGCTAGTGAAAGCCCACGAGACAAAGCCTGGTACCTCGGTCGGTTGTGTGACTGTGGCAGCCTTTCTGGGGAGGAATGAAGTCGGCCTTCCTGAAGGCGGCTCAAACGGAACCTGCAGGCGCAATGGAAGCTCAAGCACTTAAGTGAAACGACTGGTACAGGTGAAGCCAGGTGGCAGGTGTGTGGCTCAGCTTCTGTGCCCCGCAGGGTGGACTAAAAGGTCGGTCTAAAGGTTCCCTGTGTGAGTTCCAGCAAAGCAGACTTAAAGATCACATGTGATCAATGCCTGCTCTTGGTGTATTTATGCAAATAAACAGGCAAAATTAAAACTGGACTCACTGTAGTCCCTCTAATGGCAATGAGTGTGATCTTAAGGAGAAAAATTGCGGTTCAAGGAAAATTGCAATGCTCAGTGTTGGATATTGGACTAGTACAACTAAACGGTCTTGAAAGTTTGTTTTCATTTGGAAGTTGAAACTGGGCTTGTGACTTCATCAAAGATGCTCAATGTGCAGGCACAAAATATCTGTCAGGTTGCCACCGTTAAATGTCATGCCAGCAAAGGCCTTGCGACTGGATGTCTTCCCAAAAGGCAGTCTCGCAGACTCAGACTGGTTTGTGGGTTATGTGAATTAACATGTCTGTCCTTCTGTTTTCATAGGGTGTAAGCCTATGACCTCATTACTTGAGTGATTGGTTGCAATATAGACCTCACTTAAGGGACCCATCTTCATCATCGCCCCTGAGACTCAACACTTTGGCTGGACTAAGTAGTTGCGTTGGTGAAGGTTGGGATGGTCCGTGGGCTTCACTTTAAAACTTATTTGTTTTTCCTGCCCTAATGGCTCAAACAGAAAAGGCTCAGAAATCTGGAAAGCGGGGAATCCTAAAATACTCCCCTCGGCCCAAGCTAAGTATAGTGGGGAAAAAGGGCTTTGGACAGGTGTGGCACACCTTACACGCCTTCCTTCAGATAAGCTGTTCTTTTCCTAATGTGGGGCATTGAAGAATTGATCCCTGCCTTTGTTGTTTAGTGGTTTTGGTTTAATTTTGCCTCTAACCCTCTTGCCCAATCTGTCACCTCCAGAATACGACAAAGATGCCAACTGTCCAGTAATGCCAACCTTTGGACATCGAGACTACTGCTCCCTGGTAACCAACTGACCAGGACTCTGCAAGGTCCTTCCCCTCATGGGAAGGCCACCCTCTATACCGCATGCCCCCCACTCTTTTAGGGACCCCTGGACCCAAGGGTAGGTAGGATGTTGGCCATGTCCAGCCGGAAGTAGCTCCAAGATGAAACCTTCACCCATTGCCCTTATAAAAATATAAAGGATCTAAACCTAAAAAGGGGGAACCATAACAGGTGTGGAACAGGGTCTGGAACTTGGGGTGTCTCGGAATATAGGATATTACCTGTAGACCTGGCTGGGGGATGGAAGGCATGGAGCAGGGCCATTGAGAGTTACTTTGCATGTCAATAACAGAAGGCTAGTTTCATACAGCACCTGAAGGAGAGCTCTGAAGCCCCATGCCAGGGGGCCATGCCTGCAGGAAAAAGCAAGGAACTTGCAGGAGATGCAAGATATCCTTAGAGATATAGCAGACTCATCACACGTATTTAAACTGGGTGTGCATAGCACAGCGATTCACTAGAGCTGGAGAACACAGAGACATGGCTGATGGTGCTGGAAATTGCGGGAGCCTAGCTGAGCTTTCTGAGAGACGTGCCTCTGACTGGCCTGGTTTGGTACGGGGAGGCAGGACTGTGTGTGTTTATGGGTGTTTGGGGGACTCGGGGGCTTAAAAATAGAATTTTGCCATCATTCTAAGTCTATATAACTTTTAATAAATATTCCCTTTCTTGTTCACCTGACTCTGGCATTGGGAACTATGTTTTTTGGTGATGACAATAGAACCCCAAATCTATTCCAGAAGTACAGAGCCTAAACTTCTGTAACAGTTTGTTCTTTAGAGATTCACTAGAGCCAAATAACCTTATAGAAAGTCTGCTTATCTCAAGCTATAGACAGGAGACACTAGATAAGTATTACAGTGGAATGATGCTGGGCTCCTAGTTGTAAATTCTAGCGTGAAAATTCAGCATCTTAGTAGAATTGTCTTGTTTGTATGACTTGATGCCAAATCGTCTGTTAGCAAAGTTTCTTCTCACTTGTCAAAATCCATTGATATTGTGGCACAAAATGTGTGTTCCTGGTTCTTCTAAAAATTGCCCTATTTGCAAATAGCTCTGAAAAGCACATTTCATTAAGAGGAATCTCTTGAGAGCCCCTAGGCCATAAACCTTCCAGTAAACACGACAAAAGATATGAGGTAAATCAAAGCGAAAGCCCTTTATCAAAAGAACAATTACAAGTAACAGAGCAAGTAAAACGTGATGTATTTATTCATCCATAAACAGATGAATGGATACATAGATGTGGCATGGACCTAGAATGGAAGATTATTCATCCTTAGAAAGGAATGAATCAATCTTGAGCACCTTATGCTAAGTAAAACACCAGCAGCAAAAGGACATGTAGTGTGTGATTTCACTTGTGTGAAGTACCTGTAGCCATCAGATTCCTAGGGACAGAAAGGGGAGTGGTAGTTGCCAGAGGCTGGGAGGAGGCGAGACTGGGGAGTTATGTAGTGGATAGAGTTTCCGTTTCAAAAGATGAAGAAGTCTAGAGATAGATAATGTTGATGGTTGCACAAAATTGTAAATACATTTAATGCCACTGAATTGGACACTGAAAAATGGTTAAAATAGCAAACTTTATGTTATGTACATTTTACTACAATAAAAAAATTAAAAAGTGACATATTCCAAAATGAATACTTAATTGGGCATTTTGCCTGAACCCCTTCCACTTCCAACAGCGCACACACTCACCTCACCCTGCCTAAATTTTGTGGGGTTTGTAAACATCATTCTTTCTTCCTCTAAAAAAAAAAAAGGCATGAAATAGCTCCATAACTCCAGATTGCGTTGTTTTATCCAATAGGCAGATTATTCGCACACTTTAAGAAAATGCTGTCCAATAGCAATGTGACAAAAGCCACGTATGTATTTTAAAATTCTTTAGAAATCACGTTAAAAAGGTAAAAGGAAACAGGTGAAATTAATTTTAATGTTACACCTTATTTAATCCAATAAATCCAAAATATTATCAGTTTAGTGTATAATCAATATAGAAAGTTGCTAGTGAGATATTTGACTATATTTATCTTGCCTTTGAAATCCGAAGTGTGTTAGATTCACCTCCCTCTCATTTTAAGCCAGGCGCCTGGGGCTCGTGGGCACTGTGCACCACAGCACAGCTGTACGGGCTCAGACAAAAATGAGTTTGTTTTTAAAAATTTGACATTAAATTTTTCTGCAATGCAATGTAAGGGTTATCTTATGAAAATTTGTACCTGATTTTGTGATTTCAAATTAGAATTAGAAATGGTTTGTGTTGATGCTAAGTCACTTTAATTAGCGGTGTCTTTTTTTCCTAATGCACATAAGGGAATGGTGCGTCTTATAACTACTGACATTTTGGATTTTAAGAAATAGAAATCTTAACCCTCAGAGTCTCTGGTTCTTCCTCCGTAAGAGGGCAGTAAGAAGACCTTTGATACGGGATTGTTGTGAGGATTATATAAAATAACGTGTGTGAATATTGAGCAGCTTCTAGGGGCTGCCTGTATTTTTTGTCTCATGGTCGCCTTCCATTTTCAAAGCCATTGCTCCAGCTTCTGATTATGTCAATTAATTATGTCAGTCTCCTCCAACTCCAGCCATCCTCCTTTTCTCTTTCACTTGCAACAACCCTTGTGATCATTGCATTGAATCTACTTGGAAAATATAGGATGATCTCTCCTCACGATCCTTAGCTTAATCATATCTGCAAAGTCTCATGTGAGGTATGTATTACAATATTTGTAAGTTCCAGAGATTGGGATTTGGATATCCTGTGGAAGGGCATTGTTCTGCCTGCTACATCTCAAAGGATAAATTGTTGCTTTACCCCGATTTCTGTACTCTATCCACGGCAAGTAGAGAGTACTCCATAGAAAGTACCCACTACACTAGAGAGACTTCTTATCAACGTGAGGTAGGTAGGAGCGAATGTAGACCCAGTTGGAAGATGCCAAAGCAGCTGAAACATGCAGAAAGAATCATCAGGATCCGTGGTCATGTTGAGGTGAACTTTGTCTACGTAGCGTTATCCTCACTTCTTATTTCCTAACTCAGAAGTAACTCTCCCACCTCTGTGTTTTCCTTCCATAAGGAGTCCGGAAGTTGCTCTGAATGCTTTGAGAGCCGTGCTTCTCAACCTTGGCTGCATACTGGGATCACCTCGGGGAGGGAGGTGAAAGGTGCTTTCCAAAAATACCAGTGCCCTGAAATAAAACCGAAATACCTGGGGTTGGGCGCAGGCAGCCATATTGTTAAAGATCCCCAGGTGATTCTAATGAATTACTACGGCTGGGAGCCTCTGGAAAGAGGAAGACTGGCGGGACGGTGTATGAGACTGAACTAACTTGAGGCCCCCACACAAACATTGAGAAGATTCTGGCGGGCAGTTGTGGTGATCTACTGGCCGTGAAGCCACCCAAAACAAGCCTCACATGTAAGTTCCCTTGCTCATTAAATCTGCCACCTGCTGCCTGCCACCTGGAGTGGCCTTTTCTCTGGTCTCTCCCTGCCCTTTGTATGTGGGGGTCAGTTTGTGAGCCAACAGAGGCCCCTTGGGATTATTTGGTGCATTCTCCACCTCCAATTCTGTCAATGTCTAACCCCTTGGAGACGACGGTTTATTGAGTCCATTTTGAACTCTCTCTTGCGTAAGTGAATAGGTAACAATGACTAGAACAATTACTAGTCAAGTAAGCTGCTGCTATTCAGATTCTCTCTGCTGGGAGAATTTTCTTTGACTATGCAGAGCATTGGGGTAGGAGCTCCAGCCTCTCCCTGGGCACTTAATTTAAAAGCCTGGGGAAGTATCTGGATCGTCATCCCTCACCTGCCCTCCCTCTTTTATCATCCTGTGTGTCTGTCACTGCTTGTATCAGCTGACACCTCCCCATTAGCTCCTTCCTGTTCTAGATGTAATCTTCTCTCTCTGAGCCTCCTTGGCAGGTAGCCTCTTACTGGTGCTTCCTCACTCTTCTTTGCGTTACAGACACTTCAGACTTCCGTTTTTCCTTACTAATAGATAAACTCAAGGTAGGAATTACAAAATAGAAGTAGGAATTGGATAATCTTTTTGTGCTTATTTTTCCTAGTACAGTAGGGCAGAGAGGAGGGACATAAAAATCTGTTGAATTGACATTTCCTCTGTAAGATTGGTAAATGGCCATCTTCCCCGTAGGAAAAACCTTGGGAAGAGGATAGGTTTCCAATTACATAGGAAGTTTCTGGTATACTAGGCTCCAGGCTTGTATCGGCTCAGCGATTTTCTCCACCAGAGGTGCTCAGACTCTGCCTGGAGAGGCAGGGGGGCCTTTCAGTACCGAATCTCACGTTCATCTCTTACTTTAGACTGCAGTGCTAACTGTGAGCTGTGTAGGGTTTAAACTGTCATATGGTTTTGTTTCAAGTTGACTGTAAAGGTAGTTCCAGGTTAAACTGGCCCGGAAGGTAGGAGTCTCCTAACCACCTACATTTGCTGCAGGCAAAGTCCAGCCAAAAGAAGGACCGGTAGCCAGGAAATCCATTCCCTCTCCTGCCACACCCTCTCGGACGTTCCCCACCTGCCAGGCTTTCCTAGCCTTCGCTCGCGCCCCACCTCACCACCTCTGCCTGGTGATTCCCCCAAGCTGCGGAAAGCCAGTGCTATTGCTCCTATCACTCTTCTGTGACTTGGCTCAGTGGGGCTCAGAAATCCAGGACCTGAGAAGCCTCAGGTTAGGTCCAGGTTTCGCCAACCTTCTAACAAACCTCTCAGAAGAAAAATAAACCCCAGTTCCAAGCCGGAGGTGAGGCTCCCACAAATTGCTGGCAAGGGTAGACAACCCCACACTAGGACAGCTCTGCCAGCTGAGACCCATGACAGCAGCAAGAAGACTTCTACCTGCCGAAGCAAGTGGAGGAAGCAGCACCAGCCCATCCACAGTCCCAGCGGCTGAGCTGGTGGCTCTGGAGCTCAGGGACCACAGAGCCCACCGGGGGCAAACACGCTGAGCTAGCAGCCAGAGAGAACCGATGTTCTTTCAAGCTGGTGCCTACACAAGTGGGTGATGGCCGAGGCATAAAGGCAAGGATTTCAAAGGAACCGATGAATAATCCTAACTGGTGAGCATCTACGGAGTGAGGGGAAAAGACCCGCCGTGACCATTTCTGCTGGGCTTTGCAAGTGTTGACCTGCCAGGGATAATGACACCCCTGGAATGAGTCGATCCCCTCCAAGTCCAATGTTCTGCTAAAAGCTGTAACGCAAAAACGGCATGGCTGCTCGTGAGAGCTGAAGCGTCTACATGGGCTCCCCAGGGGCCGTCTCGGGCAAAGCTGCTCTCAGTGGAGTCGCCATTCCAATGATTGCTTCGGTTTCCCTGTTACCACCTGGGCCCCGCACCTCCTCCCACCTGCAGTGACAGTGGCCTTAACAGATTCTCAGGCTTTCCCTATAAAACCCACGTCTCCCTTGCAATGCCTTAATAAAGCATTTATTCAAGGCATCTTTAATTTTAATGGGAATCATTAAACTAAAGTATAATTAAGCTCCAAAGTAAAATTTAAACCAATGAATGGAAATGATCTTGGATCTCTATAGCAACTTTAAATGACTTACAGTGGAGAGAGGAAAATAGGTAATGTATAAGTAACTGTTTACAATTACTCATTCAATAGTTCTACTAATTAGCAGACTAATTTGGATTTGAAGATGACTTTGAGGGTCTTTATTACATCTGAAAATGAAAGGCAAGTGTCCTGGCGGAACCCAGAAGTGGCCTGTGAGCCCCGGCTCTGCCATTTACTAGCTGGGCAATCTCAGGCAGTTCACTAAACTGTGAAATGGGACCATATGGAGTATCTAACACTGTGTCTGTGATATAGTAAGTGATCAATAAGTGACTATTGATAGTTCTGAGCCCCCATCAAGTCAGCATTGATACCTCAGAAAAGTTTCACAGTTACCTCTAACCTTGATATTGAGTTCCAGGATCCGCTACGAAATTGAGAGTCTTTGAAAACATGATTTATTACTTATTTCTTGATCTATTCGCCCTCCCTTTTCCTCTGCATCCCTGTGCACTCATCATGCAGTGCTGGGCACATAGTAGGAACTCAATAAATGTCTGTTGCACTAAGCTTTTAAACCAAATTTCCTAACTCATTCTTAAGAAACATTATTTCTTAAGAAGGTAAGATGCGTTAGAGCATCACCCACTGAGACTCCTGACAAGGAGAAGCGATGGAAGCACTTCCGGGCTTCTAGAGGGATCCCCTGGAAAAGAGGGAGGGCAGGGAAGGGCTCAGAGGGACGGCAGGACTGGGGCCTGGCAGGCTCGGAGAAGGTTAGAAAGAAGGTAGTTTCTTACTTGTGTAAGGACCCGAATGGACTAGTTCATAGAATCAAAGAATGTCAGAATGGGCAGTCTTAGAAGGCACCCAGAAATCAGCCTCAGGCCCAGAGAAGCATGTAGCTCATATAAAATCAGGTAACAGGAAGGTTGGAACCAGCATCTAAGATTTGACTCCTTTTTCAGTGCCTTTTTCAAGACAACGCTGCAGCTTTCAAAAAGACATCATAAAGTACATTTTTTAAAAGGCATTTCAATGTTGCGTCTGGAACAGGAGAGCTGAGAGGGAGAGAGCACTCCTTAGGATTCAGGTGTAATGTTAATAGATAAGAGTCCTATTTCACATCAGCCTTCTCTATCAAGGAAATTGATCTTTACCGTGATAAAAAAGGGTAGTCCAAAACAGTGAGCAGGTAATTAAGTTTTCAGATAGGTGAGAAGATACGAGGAGAGCACTTAATCCACTTAATTGAATTCAAGTCCCCAGACCCGGAGAAATTCCATTTCTGAATACACTGGAAGGACTTGCAGCTTCTGTAACCTGCTCCTGGGGGAGAGCATTGTTAGCCACTTTATTTTTATTTATTTTTTTCATTTACTGTTTTCTTTTTTTATTAAATTTTTGGGGTGACGCTGGTTAATAGCATCCGGTAGATTTCCAGTGTACATTTCTATGACACTGTACAAAGTCTGTTCATTGCAGTAGGTGCTGTTAGCTTCTCTTAACGGAAGCATTAACTAGCTGCCCAAGTTCAACCACCATCACAAGGCCAAAGATCTCACACCCAAGCTCCTCTGCATCCAGAGTTCAGCAATTTCTACTGTGACAGCTATCTCCGGTCATTAACTGGGCGAATTAATTTCTTCATATATTATCAGAATTTTCCATGGTGATGAAACAAGCCACCAAACCAACCAATGAAATTCATCAGAGCAAGTGGAAAGTCCTGCATTGCGTACTGTTTTTCAACCTGTGCGAACACAAAGCAAAGGAGATGTAGAGTTAGGAATAATCCATGTCCAACAGGGTCAGGGATCGTGGTTGACACCAAGCTCCTGTCTTCGTGTGGTACAGCTTCCAGTATGGTTACCGAAAGCTCAAGGAGCAGTGAGGAAGCCGTACTGTCCAGAGTAAAAGGGGACTGGCGTGACCCCCCTTTGCCGGTGGGACTTTATCCGTCGTAGGATTCTGCTCACCTCGGGGTGTGGAGGAGGGTAAATCAGGTAATACAAGACCGAGAAGCCATGTCATGTGACAGCGTGCAGGACTTGGGACCGCTCATTTGGAGAACAGAAGGCTGTTCGGTTTTAGAGGCTAAAATACGAAGGAGACGGCCATTTTTCTGTGGGGCTTCAGAAGGCAGAACTAAGATTAACTACTAGATAAAGGCAAACTTTTATCTAATATACGAGAAAGGAAACTCACGCCGGTGGAATACCCATCCCGCGCCCTTTGTAGTGTCAGGAGCTTTGTGATCTTTCAGAAACTGATGGATATTTGGGGGGGGGGGGCGCGCTCCCGTTGCTGGAAGTCAAACGTCCAGCTCAGCGCTGCTCACTTAAAGCAGCGGTCACCCCTGTTCTGCTTCCCAGACTTGGAAATGTCATCTGGGCCCTTCTCAAATCAGACTTCGACTTGGAAACAGGTTCTCTGGGTGGCAAGAGAGGCCGCTGTGCTTCTGCAATGCGGGTTTCCAACACAGCCTCAAGGGTTCAGATCCCCACTGGATTACTGAGTGGGAGCGGGGGCTACCTCGTCCCCATTTTCCCAAGCCTGTATTTCCTAGTCTTGTTGAGGTGGGCCCATGTTTGTCTAGGATGAGGCCGTAGAAAGTGCTGGGAGGTTAAGGGGAGCCTAGGAATTCCATGAGCTTATGAGGGACTGTGTGACCAGAGATGGGAAGGGCTCAGGAAAGAATACCGTGGCCATTCTCTTCCCACAAACCTGTAGTCCCAGAATCACCCAAATGTAGAAGAAGCTCCAGTCTAAGGAATGCTTCTGGCTGAGGAACAGGGTGTCAGCCACGGTCCTGGCAGGAACCAGAATTTCCAGGGAAGAGCGTTGAATGAAGGAACCACTGCAGAGGTGTGAGCAGGGAATTAGCTAAGGAACCTCGGGCATACCAGGCACACGCCAGCCTCAAGGCTGGGCGCTTGTCCTCTGCCTGTTCGCCACGCTGCCCCCCGTGGTACCCACGTGGTCTTTCATCTCCTCCAGGTCTTGGTTGTAATGCCAGCGTCCCAAGTGAGCTTTTCGAAGGCTGCTCCTCAGTATTCCCCACCCCCTCCCCCACCTAACTTTTTATATCTCCTAATATATCATCTGGTATTTCTGTATTTTAATTATTTGTTTACTATCTGCCTCTACCCACTTGAATGTGAGCAGACATTTTGTCTGTTTTGCTCTAATCCCAGAGCCTAGAACAGGGCCTGCCCTAAGAAACAGGCTCAGTAAATATGTGTTGAATGAATGCATACTAATGGGACTTGTTAGAGCTCATAAAGAGAGTTGTCGGGGAGTGACAAGTGATCTGTCTTCCTGTTTCCATCTTGCTGATCACACTCTTGCGTTTTTTGGGTGAAGCCTGCTTAAATGCAAGGAACTTTCATTTGGCCACAAGAGGGTGGTGCTGGTCAGTTTTTCACTTTTTAAGAGCCTTATTCTGAGACAATTCAACCTCTTTCCCCAGCTTCATCCCACCGCCACCACCACCCACCCCCACCACCACCCTGCCCTTCCCGGCCCCACCACCAAAAAACCCCCTGTGGGATAGGATCACATCTACAGCCAAAGGAAATGTGCACTGAGTCTTTCTTTTTTTTACCCCAACATTGGTATCCAAGTGAAATGCAGTTAAAACCTGTATCAAGAATGGTTGTGAAAGGAGAAAAGTCATCAGAAAGCAAGAACCTGGGGAATGCACAGGAGGAAAGAACTGCCAAAGAAAGGTGCCTTCACCAGTTAGCGTCAGTAACCTGTAAAAACCGCCACCTGGCCACGTGACCTTGTCTTTTGTGCTGTATCCCTTCACCTCCCTTCCCTCTCCACTGCCAATGCCCAGGTGGCTGTACCAGCAAAAGAGTGAGCTCTCACAATACAGGGCCTAGGCTCATGATTCTAACTGTCACCCTCCAGATGCCATGGAAAAGAAACAAAAATCTCCAAGGAATCAGCCCTAAGTTCCTACGGTACTTTGTATAGGCACTGCTAGCAGCCACAGGAGATGAAGCAGAATAAAGGATCAATCGTAAGCCCTACAGTCAAGACACACAGTAATGACACTACAAGGTAGCAACAGGCAGGGCACAAAGGAAGCCCAAAGAAGGTGCCAAGAACATTCAGAAGAGAGCAGGTGAGGCTGTCTCAGGTTAGGAGGGATCCAAGGAGGCACTATGGGAGAAATGGCCACTTGAATTAAGATTTAAATTATAGGTATGTGCAAACTGTGTTTGGCTATGTCTAAAATATTTTCTGATTTTACATGCTGCTTTTTATGTGGCACTTAAATTTTAGGGTAATTTTTTTTTCAATTGAAGAGTGATCATCTGTGCGCAGGAAAAAGGTCAGCTTTAGAGCTCATCCTACTCCCCTAAGATAGAGCATTATATAAAATAAAAGTTTTAGGGATATAATCAAGCCTCATTCTACCTAGTAGCTCCTCACCTGAATGCTCTTTGTTCCCACCTCAGCGTGAGTAAAGAATCTAACAAATGAAGACATTTTTTTCTACTTTTTTTTGCATGAAGTAGAGAACGGAAGTCCTTGGGGAGATTTTCTTATCTCACCATAAGTGTAGCTTTCTCAACATCGCAGGGTGGAAACTGTGAGGGCCTAGTGAGGCCTCAAGACTCACAGACCAAGTTCACAGACCAACATATGAACTCCGGTCAAACGTATTCTTTGTCCGAGTGGGAGACACTTCAGAGGGAAAGCAAGGGAAGAGGGTGAAATGCAGAGGTCACATGTCAGAGCAGCAGCTCTGAGTCAAGGCTCCCGCTCCTTCCTGGCCCATCACCCACACAGAAGAAGCCACAGCCCTCTCTCTACTGGTGTGCGGTGTGAAGCCCCTCTGCCCCCATCACTCCTGACTAGTATGGGAGAACTTCTTCCACCTCTAGAGTGAGGAAGGGGAATAAGACCTCCCTCAGCCTCTTCAAGGTGTCCCTGCTCATTCCATGGGAAGGGCGTCCCCAAGGTCTGAGTTTATGTACTGCAGCTTAACGAAGACCATGACCATGAGGACCAGATGCCGGAAATGCCTGCAAAGGGATGTTCATCGCACAGCACAGGGGAAAGAGCCAGCCCACTACCCGGTAGTCAGAGGTAAATTTCATACGCATAAATAACTGGGAAATTAGTTTCTTCAGGCAAAACTGATGAGGAAGTTGGAAAGGAGACGCAAGAGGTGAGGGTGGGGAGTAGGTGAGAGCAGAAGAAAGATTGATGCAGTGTTTAGGAATTGAATACAGCCCTCCTGATGTTTAGGCTTCCAACCAAATAGATGTCCCCGATGAAAAGTTGGAGGTGCAAAAGAGACAATTTCCCAGGAACCATATATATATACATGGGGCAGGCCATCTGGGGTTGTCAGAGGTGTCCAGGACCCTCACACTTGTGAGTGCCATGACCAGTGGCCCTCATTTGTCCAGCATAGCAAGAAGTTCTAGAATTTGAAATAAGACTGGCCATCTCTGATGTTAACACCCAGGTGAAACGATTAGGATTATTTTTTTCTAAACATCAAATGCCAAAAGAGACCAACTCAGACAATAAAAGGAGTGTGTATCTAACTGCATTTACCTGTGTGCACTCAGGAAAATTCCACCCTGAAAACTGGTCTTTTCAGTCTTCAGCTGTATTGAAATGTCATAAATTGAAGCTTTTCATTAAAGTGCCACATGAAGCATTTCACAGCTAGTCTCCTTGTTTCAAAAATAAAAAATAAAAAATAAACCACAGAGTGTTCAAGTGGTTTTTTCCCTAAAATTTCATAGCCTTCAGTGAAAGAACTAAGAAAATTAACGCATTCTGAACTCTTTCCAGCAAAGAGTTTAGCAGAGATTATCAGGTTCAAGATCTGAATAATAGAAAGGGGCCACCCCTGCATCATAAGCCTGGAACTTCTGAGAAAAAGCTTTCTCCAACCACCAAGTTCTGTATAACTCTTGGGTTGGAGACGGAAGGGGTGGGGGGTGAGAAATCTGTGGCTGCCTGATGTTTTCTGGTTGATGGATGTGTTTGTCCTTACTCCTTATGCCCTTTCCAAGTCTTTGCTTCTACGGAGTCGATGTGGTCTGAAGTAGGGGAAAAAACAACAACAACAACAAACAAACAAAAAAAACAACAAGACTCTACCACTTACCTGTACCCAAAGATTCTTTTCTGTTTAATAATGGTCTTTGCCTGTGGAAAGCAATAAGAGCCCCCGCCGTGCCTGCCCACATGCTCACAGAGAGGCAGTGGAGCCAGGTGCCGAAGAGCTTAGACGCCCAGTCAGGCTGCCTGGGTTCGAATCCAGGCTTTGCTACTTTACAGCTGCCATGGTGTAGAGCTCAGTAGCTAAGCTCATTATTTCCTTACTCTAGAGTTATTCACAAAGAAGAGTGGGGACAGGGGAGAAAGGGATAAAGGAAGACTCCGGTTTGGGAAAGGAGAACCTACCACGTTGTTTTGAGTGGTTTCTAGCAGGATTGACCCAGGTTTCACTACTTGGGAGGAGTTATTCTGAGCTTTGAATCTGGAGAAAAAGATCAGATCTAAGAATTATGTGACGTAATCTGGGGGCTGATGGAAGGTGCTATTCTAAGTCATGTAATATCTATGATTTATTTCCTAGATTCTTGATATCGCTCACAATGCTCAACATTCAAAATTTGTAATGGCTCAGCATACAAAGAACCAGGAAAATGTGTTCCATTCTTAAGAGAAAAGACAATCAGTGAAGAGTAACCCTGACCAAACCCTGATGTGAAATCCAAACTGCAAGACGTCTCTCTATTGGTGGCTGTTCAAATCGCAGTTCAGTTCCGGTACCCTTAGCTGGGCTGCTCAAAGGTTGCCCTGAGCATGCATGGTTTAGAGACAAGCCTGTGAATGGAGCAGAGTCTAGACACAAAATGTGAGACTCCATCTCTGGCTTTTTGCTTTTTATCCAGGGACTTTGTCCTGAATCTGTCCTCCTGTTTTTCAGTTCAGAAAAGTGACAGGTTCTCTCCCTGGTTTCATTTGGACCCCACACACCAACTTAGCCTGTCCTCAGGCTGACAGTAATACAAATGAGGGAATCAGCCCCCTGATTCCCTTCTTCCAAGTGTCAACTCTCCTCCAGAATCCGCCTGCTTTTATTCACTCTCCAGTGCCTTCTGATTGTTTGCTTATTTGTCTTGTTGTCCAGAGTTTGGAGTGGTTTCCTACCAGAGGGTCAGATCCAGTAAAGCTTACTCAGCATGTTCATGGGAATATCTTTGTAATCATCAGACAGAGGGGAAAAGGTAGAAGTGGTGCAGACTGCAGGCACTGGCCAGGACGGAATAGCTTGTATCAGACCAGACCAACTATAAAAGCGACTGTAAAAACTGGGCAAAATACATAAAACAACTGTTTGAGTGCATTGAAGAGCATAGTCAGAAGCCGAGGGGGCAGAAACCCTGAGCAAAATAAAGTGTTCGGAGGTGAGCTCCTCATTCACCCAGGGTTTCCCCAAAGGTGTCTGCCAACTGGTGGTATGGGGAATGGGGTCTACAGACCCCATTCTGAGCTGCAGCATTAATTGGCTGATGAGACAGAGGGTGGAGTTCAAGACCATCAGGTGACTATGACTTGAGGAGAAAAAATGCAAGAGAGAAGGGAATCATAGAGAAATGAGTTCAAATAGCTGCATGAGCTTCCCTGTCAAGGCTTTACATGAGTAGCTCGAGGTTCCAAGAACAGCAGAAAACAGAAGATTCCTAAAGAGCTGAGCAAAGACTGGAGAAGGCTGGGGAGGGAGTAAATTCAGAGTTCAACATGATGGGGCCCTGCTATATCTCCAAGACAAAAAATGTGATTCTTTCAATATATGCAGAAAAAGCATTTAATAAAATGTAATAGCTGCTAATGATAAGCCACTCAGCAAACTCAAAATAAAAGGGAAGTTTCTTAATTTGATAAAGGATGTTCATAAGAAACCCACACACCACACTTAATGGTGAAATATCAAGCACTCTCCCCCTAATGAGTGAAAAGCCAAGGATGCCCAAGGTCACCCCTTAGGTCAATATTGTACTAAAAACCTAAGCTAATTCAAGAAAAAAAATAAAAATTATAAATATTAAAAAGGAAGAAATACAACTGTCATTATTCAGAGATGGAAATATAAAAGAATCTATAAATAAATTATTAGAATATGTGAATTTAGCAACACTGATGGATAAGGTTTAATATACAGGGTCTGTCCAGAAAAAGTCCAGCCATTGTTAATATAACGAGAATGGTTTGTGTGACATCCATGTAACCTGGCAGCCAAGGAGAGTGGACTGGAATGTGCATGTGTGAACAATGGTGACTTCACTCTAGTGGTCAGTGGGGGCGGTACAGGCTGTGGAATGAATGAGCACGTGCACTGTGTGGCTGTCACATTCATAATGACTGAGCTAGTAGAGCAATGCATATGCATCAAATTTTGCCTTAAGCTTGAACATTTCTCCAAGGAAACTTTTTGGATGATTCAGAAGGCTTTTGGGGGATGATGCCATGAGCGCAGCACAAATAAAAGTGAGGCACAAATGCTTCAAAGATGGTCGAGAATCTGTTGAAAGTGATCCACGTTCTGGAAGGCCTGTGACACCAGAGAATGTGGAACGTGCATGGGCAGCTATCAACAAAGATCGGCGATTGACAGTGATAGAACTAGAAGCTGATCTGTGGATTCCAAAAACTACTGGCATTTCCTAAAACGAAAATCACCTGAAAGGGAAGAGAGTTCAGACCATTGATGGGATTCAGGAAAATGTGATGGGGCAACTGATGGGAATCTCAACAAAGCATTTTGCAGAGTGTTTTGAACAGTGGAAGAGATGCTGGGAGAACTGTGTGAGGTCCCAAGAAGCCTACTTTGAAGGGACTGAGGCATCAATGCCCTGTGTACAATGTTTTTTGTATGTTGTACCTTCTTCAATAAATGTCTCCTTTTCATTGTACATGGATGGATACTTTCTGGACAGAATTCATCGTGTGTGTTTGTGTGTGAGTGTGGACCAATTATATTTCTATGTATTAGTAGTAATCACTTAGAAATTAAAATAACAAACATCATTTATAAAAGCATCAAAAAAATAAAAAACCTAAGAATCTGTTGGAAGATGTATAATAACACTACATAGAAAACTACAAAACACTTGAGAAACTTAAAAAGATCAAAATACTTAGAGAAAATATGTTTATGGCTTGGAAACTTAATTAGCCTTCAAATTTACCAATAGATTCCATTAAGAGAATTAAAAAGAAGAGCCATAAAATAGACTATAATACTTGTATCTGACAAATGATATAAAAAATAGGAAGCCCTACAAATCAATAGGAAGATGGACAATCTCCCAAGTTTAGGCAAAAGATATTCCACAAAAGAGGATCCCCAAATTTGCAATAAATATTTGAAAAGATTTACATCTTTAGTAATTAGTAGTAAAATGAGTTATTACAATCAAAATCGGATATTACCACACTCTTGCCAGCATGGCTAAAATTAGACTACGAATGCCAAGTAAAAAGTGAGGATGTAATTAAAACATTTCTTATGGGAGGGGATATTGGTACAGGAACTTTGGGAAAGTATTTGGCTTTCTTTAATAAAGCCAAACATATGTACACTGTATGACCCAGCAATTCCCCTCCTTGGTAAATACCCAAGAGAAATGAATCATATGTCCACCAAAAGACATACAGAAGAATATTATAGCAGCTTTATTTGAATAATCCCAAACTGGAAATAACCAAAATGTTTGTCAACAGTAAAATGGATAAATTATGCCATATTTATACAATGGAATACTATACAGCCACAAAAAAGATAAAACACAACTTCATACAGCAACATAAATAAATCCAGTGAGAGATTCACTAAAAAGAATGTACTGAATTCTATGAAGTTCAAAACAGACAAAACCAATGAAAATGGTTTTGAAAATGATAGAAGTTAGAATAGTGGTTGCCTTGCAAGGAGGATTGGCCAAGAGAGGGCACAGGGAGCCTTCTGGGGTCCTCAGAGTGTTCTATACCTTGATGTGAGTGGCACTGACGTGTGGATATATGTACAAAACTGTGCCAAGCTAAGTACTAAAGATTTGTGCACTCTATGTGTATTACAAAATATAATACATAATACAGTTTAGAAGCATAAACAAAAGGAAAGTGTGTCAACTTCTGAGCCATATGTATATAAGTCTGCAGAGACAGAGTGTACATAAAAGGGCATCGCTGGGCCCCAGGCATTGCGGCAGGCCCACCATGTCCTGGGAAAGGGGACACCACAGGTGTAGGGAGGAGCGTTGCTGGGCCTCTTTGTCCTGGAATGATTCCTCTGTGAGCCTAGTCTGAGTCAGTTTTCAAAAATAACACTCAACCGAGGATGCATGAAGAGCACATGTGAAAGAGACTTTTGAACACTGATTGCCGAGAAGGGCAGTAGAGAAACCTGAGTGCTGATGACTTTTCGGGCTAGACCATGGGGTGGCGCCTCGCTTGCTGGGGGCCATTTACAGTGACACGAGCTAATCTGGCCACTTCTCCTCAAACAGCACCTGGGACCTCCACTCCAGTCCATCAGGGAGGTCACTTTCCCACACTTACTCTTCCTTTTCAAGAACCAGCACCTCCTTTTCCTTTTCCACCTGCATCAGTATTTCCTGGTATTTCTTCCCATGGAAATAAAAAGTTGTCATAATCAAGAATTTCTGTGTATTTTTATTATAATATCATTGGTGAAAGATTCTCTTAAGGCTAATTCCTCATATTCCAAATAACAAATGCCTGAGCATGCACAGACGAGTAGGGTAATGTTCTAACAAAAAAATGGGAGATATCAGTGGCCAAATGAACATGTGTGAGAAAGGGAATTCTCTCTTGGAATCTTGCTTATATTCAAATCCCAGCTCAGATGTTACTAGCTGCGTTCCTAAAGGAGCACACCACCCAACTCCTTTAAACCTCAGTGTTCTCTTCATCATAATGACATCAGCCCCACAGAGCTACTGCACAAAATGTTTGAGAAATGTACTCTATAGCGGGTGCTTAAAAATGCCATATGTTCCAGCGCCTGGTGCAAAGTGAGCCTTTAACATACATCTGTGTTGTTTTGTTGTTGCTGTTGCATAAAAGGCATTTTCATTTTCTCCAGAGGCAAATTTTCACACCAACGAACCCACAGCATTAGAGAAATTCCGCCTCTATCTGACTTCCCCCCAGAGGCAGTGTTCCTGCATGAAGCCAGCAGGCCTCATCTTCACACAGTTTACACGCAGATTGGTAGTTGTTCTCTCTCTAGAAAGAAAGGAAAATTAACAAATCTCGTGAGTTACATCTGAACCAAGTTTGGCTGCTCCCTGAGACCATGACTGATGCATTGGACACTTAGGTTACCTAGCAACTTCTTCGTTGAAGGGAGAACACCCACGTCACAAAGCAGTGATCTCTTCCTTCACAGGGCAGGGTCTAATTTTGAATAAAGGAAATTGTTTGCCCAGGTTGTCATATGCCTCTCAGATGAAATATCAGATGTTTCAGGGCACTTAGTTTTGGGATGTTTCAGAAATAGTAAGACCAGTACTTTTAATACAAGCTTTCTTTCCCTCTACCTGCCCATGAATCAGAATTCATTTTCCAGATGTTTTTGCTCCCCCACATCTCATGCCTCAAGCTGTTCTGTTGGGCTTCCCTCTCATTATAGCCTGGATAACCCCCCAGCGAAGGAGACCCTGAGGGGGACAGCCTCTGCCTTGGCCAGTTCCTTCTCTCGCTTTGCACGGGACTCTGTTGACTTTTGTAGTCTCAGCAATGGAAGCCAATGAGTGACAGCGGACAGGCCATGGCATTCTTTGGTGGAAAGCAAATGGATGACGATCGCCCTTTTTCCAGACCAGCAAAGAGCATGCTAATAATGGCTATCATATTTTGAGGACATACTGCAACAAGCTGAGGTAGACACTATTATAAGCCCCATTTTACATGAGGAGACAAAGGCGAGGAGAAGTTAGGTGCATAACCAGTTTAAAAGTCACAGGGTGGCAGAGCTGACATTTAAGCCTCCATCGCATGACTGCCCAGTTTGTGGGCCCAACCATCCTCCTTCCTCCAGTCTGACTGACCCAGGCTCACCAGCCTGTCTCTTATACTCCAAAGGGTGCGCTCACATGCCACCTCAATCCCAGAGCAAAAAAGAAATCTCATGCCTCATTTTCCAGAGAAAAACAGGAGAGCAGGCTCTGGCTTGGTAGCTTCAGCCAAACTGCCATATTTGCCACACAAATCTGCAGAGATTCCCATTAGTGTCTCTGCCCTCTGTTGGGATCCAATTCATTCATTCATTCATTCGTTCGAGTCCATTTAGCCACCAGGAGCCTTGCTTCATAGGTGTCTTCCTTCTCAGGGTTCACAAACTTGAGGGAAGATCTGGACCAGCGTTAAGACCTTGTATTTTATTGGCTGATGGATGATGAGGTCACTGGAGCAGTTCCCTCCTCTTTCTTTCTCATTGCAGTCCTCTCCGGCACCGGTGTGACTAATAATGCTACGAATGCCGCACAGCCGTGGGATGGGGGAACCAAGGGCGCTGTTCCCTTCTGATAAGCACACAGGCATAACCAGTGTAGGGGAGTCCTTGAAGGCAGTTCCTCTCCAAACCTAGAACTGACAGTCTCTGCCAGAAAATCTGTTGTTTTTTTATTCACCTTCAGTTCTGCCAACAACTGCTTTGAGGTTTTGTTATCAAGCCCAGCATTCTTAACTCTCCTTGAAATCTGAAATATACCAAACATCATGAACTGAGTAAGGCACACACATGTGAAAACCTGGGGTAAGGGCAGACTTAGGAGGTCCCTGGGCTGCAGAACAATGTTTAATTGACTTAGATCCCGGATGGAAGCTTGATAGAAAATTATCTCCTTCTCCCTGTGGGAAGCAGTCTGATTCTGTGCCAGCAGGACAGATTTTTTCATCCCCGAGGTCCATGGAAACAATGGCATGAGGAGGCGAGGAAGATGAGGAGAGAGGGAAGAGAAAATAGGGCAGAGTGCTTGGGGGGAGGGAGGGACAAATCTTTTCTTCCTCTATAGTCCTTTAGTTCTGTAATGCCTGGAGAACAAATGGTGACACTAATCAGCGTTTGTTCTAAAGACTTTGGACAGCAGAGACTGAAACCCTTGGTGACGCAAGCACAAACACATTTCCCAAGCTGGAGGTGAGCAATGTAGGCAAGTGGGTTGAGCTTGTGGCTGCCATCCTTTGGGATCTTGGACTTGATCTCCTTGGACTTTACAAGGGCCTTCAAGCCTTGCTTCGTGCACTCATGGCTTTGGCTTTGTTGGCCTGCATCTTCTTCAAGCCTTATTGTGTCTCTTGGAAAAGTGTATATTCTTCAGGAACTTGGTGTCTACCCTTTTAAGAGATTTATATTTTGTAATTAGGGTTTCTTGGTGCCATGTATGTGCCATTTTGGGGACTGGTTATGCATGGTTTGATTCTTGGACTTGGCCATGTCTACCTTTTCAATGGCACAGCCAGAGGAGAAATATATAATTAGATATATATTTCCTGGCTTCTCAAGTAACTCGGTTTGCCTTTAGCTAGTATATATGAGGTCTGTCCAGAAGGTATCCAGCCATGTAATATGAAAAATAGAAATATTTATTGAAGAAGATACAAGATACAAGAAACATTGTTCATAGGACAATGATACCTCAGTCCCCTTCAAAGTAGGCACCTTGAAACCTCACACAGTTCTCCCAGTCACCATCAGCTGCCCCATCATATTTTCCTGAATCTCATTGACAGTCTGAAATTTTTTTCCCTTTCAAAGGTGATTTTAGTTTTGGGAAAAGCCAGAAGTTGCACAGTGCCAAATCTGGGCTGCAGGGGGACTGAGTCATCTGGGTGATTTGATGCTGCACCAAAAAACTCTGCACAAGATGTGATGCATGAGTGGGTGCATTGGTGTGATGAAGCTGCCAATCACCAGTTGCCCATAGCTGTGGCCTTCTGAATCATTTCAATAGTTTCTGTGGAGGAATGTCCAAGCTTAACGCAAAATGTGATGCAGATTCATTGCTGTACTCTCTCAGTAATTTTGAATGTGATGGCCACACAGTACACATGCTCATTCAAAGGCCACCCCCACTGACTAGTGCAGTGAAGTTGTCACTGTTCATGCATAAGCATTCCAGTCCATTCTCCTTGGCTGCCAGGTTACATTGATGTCATGCAAACTCTTGTTATATTAACAACAGCTGGACTTTTTTTCCAGACAGATCTTGTATGTATGACTAATTAGTAAAATATAATTGAATCTTTCTATGACATAACATATTTTGAAGTTCTGAGTCTTCATAGATACAAACTTTTAAAAGTATGGACCATGTGTTTTATTTCCTTGGTTTATCCCTGCACAATACATAATCTATGAATGTGAACCATTTGCTATGAATACATATCCAAATGCTCTCCTTGCTATAGTTTCATTTATGTCATCCTAGCGAATAAAAGAATGATATATATCAAGATGACAAAACCCTTATTAACACCTCAATATTTTAAAATGAGCCTAAAAACAACCAGCCCTTTGGACTCCCCACGGCCCTCCCTACACCTGGCAGTACACTTGTAAGATCCATTGGGGAGCTCTAAGTTCCAGCAGTTTAGGGAAATGAATTGAAAGCTCCTATTTACCGTTTTGAGTTCTGACTCTTAGTTTTATGCAGAACTGTTCCTGTTTTGTTCTAGTACCTGAGGCTATAGAGGAGGCCTATGCCAATTTCCATGCCTATAAAATGCAGTTTTAAACTCTTTGTGAGAAATTCCACAAATCAGAAGGATTTGTGTCATCATGCTATTTTAGTTCTCTACAAATGTCACAGAGTGGCAAACAAATTTTTTCAGTATCAGGAATGAACTGTTTTCTGATTAAGAAAAATTAATTTTCAGCCATTAGATTTTATACCGGAAAGATCAACAATGTTGATTTAATATGTTTAAAGACCTTGCATTCCTTGTTTTACATGCAAATATGGAAAAAATAAATCTTTTGAGATTTAGAAGAGATCTACTTATTCTGTATTTTGTATAACTTTTCATAACATTAAGACTAAGTTGTCAATCAAGCATAATAGAATAAAATGAAAATGTTTTCTATTAAGAGAAAGTTGTTCACAAGGTAACAAAAGCATTGTACAATTTATAATCAAAGTTTATAATACCAGGATAAAAATATAATAAATGGCTTTATCACCAAAAAAGAAAAATATCCCTTCTAATCCATCATAGTAAAAAAAAATTCTCATGATATTCTTAATATGCCAGAGAGGTCTGTACTCTAAGAATCCCTGGATTATTTTTAGGACACTGGGGTCAGTTATTATCAAAATAACAACAGTATTGTATTCTTGAAAACTCTAAAATCTGATTTTCCTCTGTAAGGCCACTTCTAATAGATTGTGTTGTTGAAAACTTTGCTGATAGCCTGCCACAGTTTGTATTAGATGGATTCGTGGAAGGAAGGAAGGAAGGAAGGAAGAAAGGAAGGAAGGAAGGAAGGAAGGAAGGAAGGAAGGGAGGGAGGGAGGAAGGAAAAAGGAAAACAAAAAAAGAAAAGAAAAGAAAAAAGATTCACTTACCCAATGTTAGGTGTGGCCTAATAATTCATGCACAGTACCAAGAACCTTCCACACTGTTAGGTGTAAATTGGCACAACCATAAAAAATGCTTTGGAGAGAACAACCACTTTGGCAAAACCACTTTTGGAATTTTGTAAATGGTGAAATAGAGTATGTACTCATCCTACAATGCAGTAATCTCACTATCCAACACACCCTAAAAAACTTGCACAGTACCCTAGGAAAGAATGATAATAATTTTTACACAGCACTGTCAATAATAGAAAAACATGGAAAGCAGCACAAATGTCCATCACCGGTAGAATGGAGAGATAAGTTGTGATATGCAGCAGGATAAATAATCTCCAATTATGCTCCATTACATGGATGAATACATTAAAGAAAATGTTGACCAACAAGGCAGATCACAAAGGAATGTATGGATTCTAATTTGAGATATACAAAGTTCAAAGTAGATTAAACTGTAAATATATGTAGATAATAAAATCTATTAAGAGCAGCAAGGGAATAATTATCACAAAATTGACCATAGTGGTTTAATATTCTGAAGGAGATGGGATGGGAGCAGTATAGGGGACAGGAAACTTACAGATTATACAAGTATTTTGTTTTCTGGCGGTATGTGAGTGTTGACTAATTATTATCCCCTAAACACTACATATGTGTTTTTTAATTATTTATTTATTCACTTTTTACATATTTTAATTGTTGTTCAAATACAGTTGTCCCCATTTCCCCCCCTCCACTCCCCGCCACCTCAGCCATCCCCACCTCCCATCCTCCATCCTACCCTGCCTTTGGCTTTGTCGGCTTTGTACATGTGCCCTTTATACATGTTCCTTGACGACACTTCCCCTATTTCCCCCCATTATCCCTCTCCCCCTCCCCTCTGGTACTGTTAGTTTGTTCTTAGTTTCAAAGTCTCTGGTTATATTTTGCTTGCTTGTTTGTTTTGTTGATTAGGCTCTACTTATCGGTGAGATCATGTGGTATTTGTCTTTCACAGGCTGGCTTATTTCACTTAGCATAATGCTCTCCAGATTACACTTGTGTCTTTATAAAACCCTTATTCTACATTTTACAATCATATATATAGAGGAAAGACACCTGGGTTTTGGGTTTTGATGTCTGAGTCTTCCAGACCCTTGGTACAAGGCAGGGAGGTGTAGGTAGGTAGGGGAGGAAACCTAGAAATGTCTTCATATTGGGAGGTGTGGGGGATGAAGGAGAATTGTTCACATGTAGCAGCTGAAAGAAAGAGAAATGGTCTTCCAGAAAAGGCAACCCCAAAACAGACTGTTCTCTTTAGTCCAGGTGTAGTCTAGGACTGTTGAAGCCATCACTGTGAATCTGCCAAGAAGGGAAAGTAATGGCATGCGTGATTTTAAGCAGAAGTAGGAAGAAGCTTATTTCCAAAAAGGGACTCTTGGTTCTGGAGCTCAGAATTTTCAAACTACTGGTGAAGGAATGAGGCTTATATTGGCCATGGACATGTTAGACTCGACCCACATATGATTATAATTTTTTAGCTAGTTGGTAGCAATTTTGAAAGGAGATTTCATGTGAGAATCTCAAATTTTAGTTCCCCTTAAATATTCAAATTTGTTTCTCCTATTTTTCTTGAATGATAAAAGCTCAAGATCTTGCTACAATGCAGGGAGGTGTAGGTGGGTAGGGGAGGAAAACATAGAAATGTGGTCATATTTGATATCTCATTAATCTAGAAAAGCAGGCTCAGAAACAGATTTACCTTATGAAGAAAGAAAAGATATATGATCTTTTTTGCACCTTGACTATGGTGGAAACATTCATTGGCTTTTCCTCACACGTTATTTATTGCTCCAAGAACAGTTGCAGATGACAGGAGGAGGAGGAGGGAACTGAAGGCAAATTGAGCTTCATGATAAAGAGTGGGGACTATGTAACAGCTATGACCAGACCAAAAAAAAAAAAAAATCCAAAAATGGCTCAAACAGAACAAATCAAAGCCCCAGAGCCAATTCATCTAAGCAATCAAGAGATAGCCAAACTATCAGATGCACAGTTCAAAGCCCTGGTGATCAGGATACTCACAGAATTGGCTGATTTTGGCAACAAATTAGATGAACAAATGAAGGCTACAATAAGTGAAATGAAGGGAAAACGCACAGGGAATCATAAGAGATGGGAGGAAAACTGGAACTCAAATCAATGGAGTGGATCAGAAGGAAGAAAGAAACAACCAAATAGAAAAGAAGGAAGAAATAAGAATTCAAAAAAAAAAAAAATGAGGAGAGGCTTAGGAACCTCCAGGACATCTTTAAACATCCCAACATCCGGATTATAGGGGTACCAGAAGGGGAAGAGAAAGAGCAACAAGTGGAAAACTTATTTGAACAAATAAGAAAGGAGAACTTCCCCAATTTGGCAAAGGAAATAGACTTCCAGGAAGTCCAGGAAGCTCAGAGAGTCCCAAAGAAGTTGGACCCAAGGAGGAACACACCAAGGCACATCATAATTCCATTAGCCAAGATTAAAATGAAGGAGAGAATTCTAGAAGCAGCAAGGGATAAGGGCACAGTCACCTACAAAGGAGTTCCTATCAAACTGTTAGCTGATTTCTCAAAAAAGATCTTACAGGCAAGAAGGGGCTGGAAAGAAATATTCCAAGTCATGAAAGTCAAGGACCTACATCTAAGATTGCTCTATCCAGCAAAGCTATCATTTAGAATGGAAGGGAGGATAAAGTGTTTCTCAGATAAGGCCAAGTTAAAGGAGTTCATCATCACCAAGCCCTTGTTATATGAAATGTTAAAGGGACTTACCTAAGAAAAAGAAGATAAAAAATAGGACAGTAAAAAGACAGCAAACTCACAGATATTAACAACCACACCTAAAACAAAAGCAAACTAAGCAAACACTAGAACAGGAGCAGAAACACAGAAATGGAGATCACATGGAGGGTTAGCAACAGGGGAGTGGGAGGAGGAAAGGAGGGAAAAGGTACAGAGAATAAGTAGCATAGATGGTGGGTAGAAAATAGACGGGGAGGGCAAGAATAGTGTGGGAAATGTAGAAGCTAAAGAACTTATGACACATGGACATGAACTAAAGGGGGGAATGTGGGTGGGAGGGGGTGTGCAGGGTGGAGGGGAATGATGGGGGAGAAATGGGACAACTGTAACAGCATAATCAATAAAATATATTAAAAAAAAACAAACAAGCAAACCAAAAAAAAAAAAAGAGTAGGGACAGAGGGAGGGAGAGAAAAAGTGGGCTGGGTGGGAAGAGGCTGGTAGGTGGCATGACAGGTGACTCCAGTCTGAGAACCAGGAGGTGAGCAAGAACTTGTGGAGGATAGAACAGAAAATACAAGGGTCACTTCAGTCATAAAATAAGGAGGACCCCTTGATATTTACACTTTACTTAATATTTGTGGCAGGCATGAGTTAAAGATTGGAATTGCTTCATGTTTGGCTCTAAGTGAGGGCAGAAATGCAAATTCTTTTTTTAATCTGATGCCAATACTTAGGAAAACAGGACAATAAGGAGCTAGGATTCATGAGTTACCCCACAGTGCAGAATCCAATAGACAGATTCTCTAGCAGGGGTGTCCAACCTGAGGCTCAGGATGGCTATGAATGCAGACCAATACAAAATTGTGAATTTACTTAAAACATTACAAGATTTTTTTTTGTGTGATTACATGTCACAATGTATTTAATGTGTGGCCCAAGACAACACTTCTTCCAGTGTGGCCCAGAGACGCCAAAAGGTTGGACACCCAAGTAAGGGAGAGAACTTTTAATTAAGAGAGAGGGGCCTGTGCAGCTTTAGAACTGGGCAGACAATAGAGTAGATTCTAGTGGAAAAGACAAAACGTGGCAGCATCCTGAACGGGAAGGGAGTCAGAAAGGATGGTGCTGGCAGCAATGTGAGCCATCAGTGCTAACAGGAGGGTAGTTCTCTCTCTTCATTTCTACACTGTTTGCAAGGGTGGGAGGCTCTCCTCCTGTGGAGTCAGATGAAAGCAGAGAAACATTGAGTTTTGTTGCTGCTGGAGTCATGGGAAAGGCCTCTTTGAAGGAGAATACTTGGTTAAGTATTTTCTATTTATTTGCCTAACCTGACCAGGCCTTGCTGCTGACTGGTGGGGGCGCTATTTATTTGGGATATAAATAAGTGTTGATTTTTATGATTGCTGTAATGTCAGCCATGCCACTCTAAGTATTGGAATTCAACTATATTAGAATTAAACTCATTTAAATTTAACACGTATTTGCATAATGCCTATTATTTATACAGCATTTGAATTTTGTCAATTGTGCCGATAGTGTTCCTCATCGCATGTTTTCTATACCAGGGATCCCACCCAAGATCACACATTGGTTGTCGTGTCTAGTTAGTCCCCTCTTATATGGAACCAGTCTTTTGCTTTCTTTTGTCTTTCATGACTTTAATATTTGAAAAGTATAAGCCAGTTGTTACGTAGAATATTCTTCATGGTACATAATATATAGCCTATGTAATCTTGATATTGAGAAAGATACAGACAAAGAGAGAGTTTCGTGCTCAAGGGACCTGTGAAATTATTCCACAATGTTTAATTTTAAAGATGGGAGAACTAGTGTACAATCTAATTTAAAATTTAAAAAGGTAATTCAGACACCAAGTTTTCATTAGGCAGTTGGCACATAAAGGTTTGGTGAGAGCTGTAGCCTATTCAGGAGGTTCCATGAAGGAATCAGCAAACTGAAGGCTGGTTGGACTTGGACACAGGGAACACAGAGCCTCAGGTTCCTTGTGCGCAGGGTCCCTCTCAGGGGCAGAGCACATTTTCCAAAGAGGACCACAGTAGGAGCTCTTTGTAGGACCTGGCCACTCCCTTATCCAGTCCTTCCACCTTGAATTGGGCTGAACTTTTCACTGTTTCCATAAATAGAATGCAATGGAAGTGACATTGAATGGCTTCCAAAGCTGTGTTAGAGAACACCACACAGCTTCCACCTGGTTCCCTTCAATTCCGCCTCCATGCTTTGAGGAAGCCCAAGGTGCCCATGGAAGGCATCACAACAGTAGGCGCATAGGCCTGGCCGAGCTCATTGGCAACGGTCAGTGTCAACTTTCCAGCCACGTGGGCAAGAAATCTTGCAGCTGGAGCCGCTAGTCAGAGAGCCCCAGATAACATTATAGAGAAGACAGTAGCTATTCCTGCTGAGTTTTAGATTTTTGAGGAAAAAAGAAAATATTGTAACTGTTTTACCATCTAAGCTTGGGGTGTGGTTTGTTGTCACATAGTTGTGGGTAACAGCTGTAGGTCACAATGTTGTCTAATCTTCAGCTGTCAGCTGTAGGTCACGGCATTGTCTCACCTTCAGATGTCTTATGAGGCACAGGCAAGAAACTAAGAGTCAGGTGTTTAGAACCTCTTTGGACAGAAAAACAGCAAAGTATTCCACTTCAAGGACATGTCAATTGAAGGGAACTGATAAGAAGAAATTAAACGGAGGGCTTTTGGCGTCTACCAAACCTTATAAGCAAGAAACAGCAGTCACACCTGAAAGGCTGCAGCTTAAAAACGCTGTCATCCCAGGCTCACTGCACAGCTCCAAGGAGCTGTGCTGGGTTAGGCCTTCACTCCGCTGCCTCCTTCCTAGTCCCTCATGCTGAAGACCGTGTCTCACCTTTGTCCTGCTTCCCTGGTGTCTGGTGACTATCCTCCGCACTCCCTGCATCACCCCGAGGGCTCAACTCCAGGTAATTGAAACTGGGATGCTTGAAAATGTGAGCCCTCTACAGTATAGTCCCAAAGTCAACAAAGGCTATGGTAGTTACGGTTCCCAAGACCAACCCAACTCCACAGGGGTCCCAGCACAGAGAATCTGAGTCCGGAGACTATCCCAGGAAGATACAGACCTCCCACATGTGGGTTAGAACTTTCTCCTACAGGTTGATAGCAGCCCCTTGACACCCATAGAAAGAGCTTTCAATCTCTTCTAAAATTTATTAGCAACTCTTTTTCTTTTCTTGAGTACATCTGGGGATTACTTGGAATAATTAATTGTAATTGGTAAGCTATAATTAGAGATATATGGTTTCCCCAGAGTTTAGGGCCAATAGCTACAGAATCTTATTAGAATACTTAATTAATGTATTTCCAGTACATTTCACTTATTGGGAGTGGGGAGGGGCACCAGAACAGTGATGAAAGGCTTTTCATAGAAATTTTTTAAAAGTTAGGTAAATTACCATTTTAAAAGCCTCATTACAAAAGAAAAACATTCTTTTCATGCAACCTTGTTCAGCTAAATGAGTAAAAATGCTTCTTGGCACTGTTTTTAATTGTCATCTCTTTTCCTAGTTTTAAAACGAATTAAGACTAAAGAAGACATTCCAGCTTCCATGAAATCAATTCATCATGGATTGGGAAAGATATAATCTTGATTATAAAGGGCAAATGGAACAAAGATTACCATGGCTAAGGGACAATATTAACTTCTGAGTACTTGAAGAAAGAATCATATTTCACATAGTTCTCTCCACACCATCATAATAGACATTACTATACTAAACTATATCCCCAGGCATCTACCAAAATTTCACCAGTTCTGCAAATAAGCATTCACTAGTTTTCAGTAAACCTTTTTTTAATTTATTTTTTTAATTTTAATTGTTGTTCTTGTACAGTTTTCTGTCTTTTGCTCCCATTCCAGCCCACCACCCCAGCCCTCCCCACCCCCCTCCCATTTCCACCACCACTAGTTTTTGTCCATGTGACCTTTATACTTGTTGCTCCAAACTCTTCCCCTTTCCCCCTGAAATTCCGTCCCCTCTCCCCTCTGGTGTCTATCAACCCTTTCTCAGTTTCAGTGTCTTTGGTTATATTGTGCTTGTTTGTTTGTTCTGTTGATTAGGTTCCTGTTAAAGGTGAGATCATATGGTATTTGTCCTTCACTGCCTGGCTTATT
Organism: Anoura caudifer; assembly: GCA_004027475.1. NCBI lineage: Eukaryota > Metazoa > Chordata > Mammalia > Chiroptera > Phyllostomidae > Anoura > Anoura caudifer. The sequence continues at coordinate 88,781 of PVKU01007194.1, forward strand.
TCACTTAGCATGATGCTCTCCAGTTCCATCCATGCTGTCTCGAAGGGTAGGAGTTCCTTCTTTCTTTCTGCTGCATAGAATTCCATTGTGTAAATGTACCAAAGTTTCTTGATCCATTCATTTATTGATGGGCACCTAGGTTGCTTCCAACACTTGGCTATTGTAAATTGTGCTGCTATGAACATTGGAGTGCATAGATTCTTTTGGATTGGTGTTTCGGGGTTCTTAGGATATAATCCTAGCAGTGGAATTGCTGGCTCAAAAGGTAGATGCATTTTTAGTTTTCTTAGAAAATTCCATACTGCTTTCCATAGTGGTTGTACCAGTCTGCAATCCCACCAACAGTGCACTAGGGTCCCCTTTTCTCCACAACCTCTCCAACACTTGTTGTTTGTTGCTTTATTTATGATGGCCATTCTGACAGGTGTGAAGTGGTATCTCATTGTGGTTTTAATTTGCATCTCTTTGATAGCAAGCGATATTGAGCATCTTTTCATGTGTCTCTGGATCCTCTGCATGTCCTCCTTGGAGAAATGTCTGTTCATGTCTTTTGCCCATTTTTTAATTGGGTTGCTTGTCTTCTTAGAGTGGAGTCGTGTAAGTTCTTTATATATTTTGGAGATTAAACCCTTGTCTGAGGTATCATTGGCGAATATATTTTCCCATACAGTTGGTTCTCTTTTTATTTTAATACTGTTTTCTTTAGCCATGCAGAAGCTTTTTATTTCGATGAGATCCCATTTGTTTATTCTTTATGTCCCTTGCTTTAGGGGACATATCAGTAAAAATGTTGCTGCATGAAATGTCTGAAATTTTCCTGCCTATGTTCTCCTCTAGGACTTTAATGGTGTCACGGTTTACATTTAAATCTTTTATCCACCTTGAGTTTATTTTTGTGTATGATGTAAGCTGGTGCTCGAGTTTCATTTTTTTGCATGTAGCTGTCCAGTTCTCCCAACACCACTTGTTGAAGAGGCTACGTTTACTCCATTTTATGTTGCTGCCTCCTTTGTCGAATATTAATTGACCATAGAGAATTGGGTTTATTTCTGGGCTCTCTGTTCTATTCCACTGGTCCATGTTCCTGTTTTTGTGCCAGTACCAGGCTGTTTTGATTACCGTGGCCTTGTAATACAGTCTGGTGTCAGGTATTGTGATCCCTCCTACTTTGCTCTTCTATCTCAAAATTTCAGCAGCTATTCGAGGTCGTTTATGACTCCATATAAATTTTTGAAGTGTTTGTTCTATATCTGTGAAATATGCCATTGGTAATTTGATAGGTATTGCATTAAATCTGTAAATTGCTTTGGGTAGTATGGACATTTTAATGATATTAATTCTTCCAATCCATGAACATGGTATACATTTCCATTTGTTTGTGTCTTCCTTAATTTCTTTCTTCAGTGTTGTGTAGTTTTCTGAGTATAGATACTTTACTTCCTTGGTTAGGTTTATTCCTAGGTATTTTATTTTTCTTTTTGCTATATCAAATGGGATTTTTTCCTTGACTTCTGCTTCTGCTCTTTTGTTGTTGGTATACAAAAATGCCTTTGATTTCTGAATATTGACTTTGTATACTGCTGTTTGGCCAAATTCATTTATTAGGTCAAGCAGCTTTTTGGCTGAGTCTATAGGATTTTCTATGTACACTATCATGTCATCTGCAAACAATGATAGCTTTGTTTCCTCCTTTCCAATTTGGATGCCTTTTATTTCCTTTTCTTGTCTAATTGCTGTGGCTAAGACTTCCAATACTATATTGAATACAAGTGGTGGAAGTGGACAACCTTGTCTTGTTCCTGATCTTAGTGGAAAGGATTTTAATTTTTGCCCATTGAGTATGATGTTGGCTGTAGGTCTCTCATATATGGCCTTGATTATGTTGAGGAATGCTCCCTCTATTCCCACTTTGCTGAGTGTTTTTATCATAAATGGGCGCTGTACCTTATCAAATGCTTTTTCCGCATCTATTGATATGATCATGTGATTTTTGTCTTTGCTTTTGTTTATGTGATGTATTACGTTTACTGATTTGCAAATGTTGAACCAAACTTGCATCCCTGGGATGAATCCCACTTGCTCATGGTGTATGATCTTTTTAATGTATTGTTGAATGCGGTTTGCCAATATTTTGTTGAGAATTTTAGCATCTATGTTCATTAGCAATATTGGCCTAAAGTTTTCTTTCTTTGTTGTGTCTTTATCTGGTTTGGGAATTAGGATGATGCTGGCTTCATAAAAAGAGTTTGGGAGTTTTCCATCTTCTTGGATTTTTTGGAATAGTCTATGAATGATAGGGGTTAGCTCTTCCTTGAATGCTTTGTAAAATTCTGTGAAACCATCTGGTCCTGCACTTTTGTGTGTTGGGAGGTTTTTGATTACAGCTTCTATTTCATCTGCTGTTATTGGTCTGTTCAGGCTTTCTGCTTCTTCCTCGTTGAGTTTTGGGAGATTATATTTTTCTAGAAACTTGTCCATTTCACCTAGGTTTTCAAATTTCTTGGCATATAGTTCTTCATAGTAATTTCTTACAATCCTTTGTATTTCTGTGGTGTCAGTTGTAATCTCTCCTCTTTCATTTCTGATTGTGTTTA